>PVJA010002814.1:45898-102146 GCA_004027025.1 Myocastor coypus | reverse complement strand
TATTTTATTTTATTTTATTTTTTTCTTGTTTCAGAACCTTTGTTTGTTTGTTTATTCACTCATTTTTATGGCCGGCTCAGCCCACCCCAAAGGCAGGGCTGGCACAGCATGTGGTGCCGGGGGATCGAACTGCGGTCCCTGAGGCCACCCAAGCTTTCCAAAGCAGGCGCTTTAGACCACTGAGCCATCCCGCCGGGCCCCTGCATGAGGCTTTGGGGGAACACCTATACACAAACTATAACACCTACCCACCCCACGGAGCTCTTACCTGTGCATGAGGCTTTGGGGGGACACCTATACACAAACTATAACACCTACCCACCCCACGGAGCTCTTACCTGTGGATTTGGCCTCCCCTCAAGCTTCCAAACTAATGCTGCTGTTGGGCCCAGCACTTGAAGGGAGATGCTTGATACCAGCTATCAAACCAATCCATTCTCTTTCTGATCATGTATCCTAATTTTGCCTACTTATCTCTTCCTTGTTATCAATGACTGCCTGGCACTCTGGCCTCAGGGCAGGGTCCCTGTATCTACTATTCAGGACCCCAAATATAATATTGCTTTTTATGAACTCCCTTTTCATCTTCTCACTACAAATGGTGACAAGATTCCACATGTCCTCGCTGAGCTAATGCATTGCCCTGCTGCCTCTTTCTCTGTATTTTCACTTGTTACTGAGCCTGGTATTAGCCAGCCCCAGGTTTCAGGCTTTAGTCTTCTCCAGAACCCAAACCGATCATGTTCACACCTCCCTTTCTGCCACCTGGACACAGCTAACCTAGTTCTGACTCTTGGTTATGTACTATAAAATTGAAGAAGGAATCATTACTATTAAAACATTTTTAGCATCCTAAATCAGGCTACCATTTTCAGTTAAGAATGCATTTATCCCCTTTTTAGCTGTACATGAGATATGGTTTATTAAATCCTACACACTAAGATAAACTACTTATCTTTTTTTTTATTATTTTCTTCCATTAATTTTAATCAAAGACAACTTCCTATACACCATCAAAGCAGTCCAGTACGTCAACTTCCTGCCCTATAATTTTAGCAGAAAAGTTACCTGCCACCTGGAAAGTTTTGTGTAATATTTTTTTAAAAATTAGAAAGCTACATCATAAAAAGGGAGTATTCCTTAGGCATGTTTCCTCAACTTATGAGAACAACAACAACAACAACAACAATAATAATAATAATAATAATAATGTTAATACCAACAAAGGAAGAACCATATGTTCTGTAACTTCTGGGTGTCAGGCTCTGAGATAGATTCTTTAAAAGCTTGATCTCCTTCACTATCTGGAAAAAAATAAAAACAAAAACAAAAATACTCCTAGAGGTAGAAAGCACAATCCCTACTTTTAACTTAGCAAACAGGGAAAGACTCTTGAAAGTAAAATAGTCAGGCAATCAGTAGGGAGTTAACTATCCTTCCATGGGTCTGGATGATACTAAACACCCACACACCCACACACACTGCCTAAACCTGATCCTGGCCTTCATCTCTGAAGTTGCTCCGTCTTCTGCCTGTCATGGACTTGGATGCCCCATAGCTAAGCAGATAGCTTGGTGGTCTAAGTGCTTGCCTGGCAAGCTCAAGCACCCAGGTTCACTCCCTAGTACCACACGCTGTGTCAGCCCTGGAACCCCAGGTGTGCCATGACAGCCACCAAAACCAGTTGTGGCAGGCCATGCCTACAATTGCAACACTGTAGAAGCTGAGACAGGAGGATCACTCTGAGTCTGAACTGTGTAGCAAGATTCTATTCTAAATAAATAAATAAATACATAAATACATAAATAAATGATTTTTTAAAAACTCTGCTCAGTGAAGGGAAAGCATCACACCAGAGAAGAGCTAAACAAATAGGCAGAAAGGAGAAAGGACAGGCACTAAGGACTGAAAACCCAAACCTGGATCTTCAAGATCCAGGTCTTGAAGAAGTATCTCTTCAAAATTCTATTGCTTACAGCATTATTCATAATAACCAAGAGCGGAAACAACCAAAATTCTATGGATGGATTAATAGATAAAGAAAATATGGCATGTATATACAAAGACACATTCTATGACCTTTAAAAAGAAGGAAATCCTGCCAGCTGTGACCTTAGGTGAGGTGAAATAACTCCCATACAAGCAAGTAAACACTGCATGATTCCTTTTATATGAAGCATCTAAAATAGTTGAACTCATGGAAGCAAAGAATGGCATGGTGGTTGCCAGGAACTCAGGGGAAGAAGAAAGGGGACTTGTTGTCTAATGGAGGCTATTCTTGGGGATCACGGGTCTTCCAAAGGCTTGTTCCATAGCCGCTGGTGCTATTAGGAGCTCAAGGGACCTGCGGGAGATGGAGCCCAAAGAAAGGAAGCTAAGCCATGGAAGCTACGGTCTTGAAGAAGACATTGAGGCCTGTTATGGTTTATGTCTAGTTGTCCCCCCAAAGCCTCATGTAGTCATTGGGCTGGGACTTCTAGACTTTGAGACTTAATCCTTGATCCCTGGGATTATGTGTTTCAGTACTGATGGGATTATGGGTGGAAGTACTTCTGGGATTATGAGTGTAGCCTAAGGGGGAGGCTAAGGCAGAGAGCCTGAATGTAATATAAAGAGAGACAGAGAGACAGACTCGAGCTGTTGCCGCTGCTCTGCTGCCCTGATTGATTGGCTGTCTCTGCCACCATTTTGTTGCTGCTCTGCCTCCATGAACTGGATTCTCTCTGCTCTGTTCCTCTCAGCCTTGGGCCAGCCGAACATGGACTGAAACCTCCACGAACTGTGAGCTAAATAAACCTTTCCTTCCTTCATTTTGAGTGTCGGGTGTTTGTCTCAGCAACGAGTGAGAAGTAACTAAGACAAGGCCCCACGCCCACAATGCCGTGAGGTGGGCATCTTCCTCAGTTAACTGCTCCTTATGTGCTGCTTTGCTACAGGCCCAAAGGCAATGGAACCAAACACCTGTGGACTGAAACCTCTGCAACCATAAGCCAAAATAAACTTTTCCTCCTTGAATTTTGATTTATCTATCTCAAGTATTATCATGGTAAAAAGCTGGCTGCTAGCACAAGAGGCACAGAGTTTTATTTATACAAAATGAATAAATTCTAGAGAGCATCTGTCCACCCTACTGTCTATAGTTAATAGTACCCCAAATCTACAATAGATATTGGGAAAGGGAAAGAAACTGCTCAAAAAGAAAGAACTGGGATGGGTGAAAAGAGAAGGAAGGGCAGAGAAAAAAAATATATATATGCATAAGGTAGATGAGATAGTTACACTGCTAACTTCTTTCAGTTCATTGAAAAAATAAAGGTCTGTGCTTATGTTGTTGGAATGAATTAGGAGACACGCTTCTGTGAGAAGATTTACACTACTAAGGCAGGAAGCAGTAAATGAAAGCAACAGATTAGTGCAATACTACAAAATCCTATCATTTAGGCTTCCACCTGGCAGATGTAACAAATGAGATCTATCTTTTCCTGGTGGCTGCATTAGTGTAAGTGCCATTTACATCAGGCCTGCAGAGAATCAATGACCTGATAGATATCTATCTTTTAGCTCCACAGCAGTAATGCATGGAGGATTTGGAGGGATTTGTGCCAGGACTCAGAGAATGCAATGATTGTCTTGAATGAGCTAATTTTTATAATCAGTGTACTGTGAGTGATACAGTTCTGCTAAAATAGATTTGTGACCTGCCTGAAGTACCAATTATGTTCCAATTTATACAGTAAATCTATTTGGTAACATGAGGTGTTGCAGCAATTTTAACACATCAGTAAAGATGGAAATCATTTTGTTTTACTTAGCATTTGGCTATTTGCAAGATTTGCTACTTGCAAGACAAGGAAATACTGCACAGGGTTTCTTGGGCCAGGCCAGCCTTTTGCTTCCACCTTTCCATTTCAAGGCTGTTGGTGGAGGGCAGTGTTTGTCCCTGGGGAGATTCCACTGACTCAGCTGAGCTTGGGTTCCCCTGGGTCACTGATCTCCTTGAATTTCTAGGAGAGAAGGACTTCTTCAAGGCATCCTGTAGGTGAAGTTATGGGCTGAAAATGAGCTTTAAAAGTATGTTGTAGGGCCAGGGATGAAGCTCAACAGCACAGTGGCTTTTGGCAACCATGAGATTGTGAGTTAAATTCCTGGTAGGAAGGAAGGAAGGAAGGAAGGAAGGAAATAAAGAAAGAAAGAAAGATGTCAGCCATTACCCAACACATCAGCTTGCCCAGGGGAGTAGGCTGGAAAGATGTCAGCATTCCTACTTTACAAATAAGGAATACACATAGGACAAAAGGCTTTGTAAAAATATGAAGAGATGTCTGAGGCCAATTCTAAGTCTTCTGCTCATAAATTCTGATTTTTGCCTAGGAATTCATCATGCACTAACACCAACTTTTGGTTTTAAAGAGGAGAAAAAGAAACTGAGCCCAGAATAATGGAAGACTTTCCCCAGGGTTATTTCTGGGCTGTGTTCTACAAACTTTGCCAGCGGAGTGTGAGCAGGTAAGACTCTAGTCACTTCCAACCCAGCTTGTCCAAGCAAGCATCTAACACAAGGCGACAATAGTTTTCTGTGATCCTAATATTGCCATGCTAAACAGAGTGACACATTTTCCAGATGGCTGAGCTCACCCCAAACCCTTTTGATGACCCCCGAACTCACTCAGGATAGCCGCCTCAACTTTGACACCAAACTATAAAACCATAAAGTGGAAATGTCAGATTTCATCAATAGCTAGCAGTCATGACCGGAAAAGCATGCACTAACGAGAGGAAATAGCAAGAAGCCAAAAATGGATCCGAAGGGAACGAAGTGATCTCTAACCAGCAATCATCAGAGAAAATCAATGGAGTGAGAGTGGTCTGCTCAGGAAAATCAATAGGGTGCGAATCAGCTGCAGTCATGCCCTGTAACCTTGCACCTCGCGCTGATCCCACAGTTGAACTGCATCGTTCCTGCTGCCCAAAGACAGCTCCTGGCCCTTGTCTTTACTTTCTCCCCCAGCAGCTGCCTATTTGCCAAAATGTATATTCGCACATGGAAATGCCCTAGTTCTTGACACATGAAACGTTTCTTTCCTTCTTGGTCTCTACTTTTGTCTAGGACCTCAACATTTTGTGTCCAAATTATTTCCAACCACTGCTCTCTTTGCCTCCATCTGTCCTTCATAGGCCTGGCATGCAAAGCTCAGAATTTGCAAAGCCACCTCCCAACGTTCCCTTCATTGAGTCCCTCGGCCAACCAGGCAGATCTCTGGGAACACAAACTTTTGTTCGGGCCGCTCCTTGGAATGCCTGTTCTCTTCCTCCTCCACAGATTCAGATCTTTCAGTCTTTTTAGGACTGAACTACAGTGCTTTCTTCTCTACCAGTCTTTTCACAAAGACCTCTTCTCAGCACCTGCAGAACTTTTCATTCGCAACCTTCATTTCTATAGTCAGTACACGTCCACGGCCAGTTCCACAGTTCCCAGTGGTAGGTGGGCAAGTGGGAAGGCACCCTAAGGACATTCTACGCTCCTGGAAGAAGGCAGTGTGTACTGGCAAATGCACAGGGGACGAAGATGCTTGGTTTCTATCCAAAATCTCCTTCTAATTACTATGGTTCTCCAGGCAAGTGAATGAGATGCTATTATGGGAGATCTCTAAACTTCAGAGGCAAGGATTATGTCTTTTTAATATCCCTCGGAACACTTGGCTATTTGCCTTTACTTTTCTCTAACCTCCTAAGAGTCCTTTTTCTCATTTATTAAATGGGATTGATAATAATACTTTCTTCATAGAAATTTTTAAGAGGCTGAATAAAAAGCTAGTTGCAAGATTCTTACCAGAATCCTGGCATGAAGTAAGAGTTTAATAAGTCCTTGTTGTTATTATTAAAGAAATAGAAGAGTACATTTTAAATATCTGTTGAGTGAGTTTATAAAAAGAACCTTTCAAAAACAACTACTTATTGGGGCCAAAAACAAAGAAAGAAACCTTAAGTAATATTTGCTATTCAAATAATAAGGCCTATTATCTTTCCTTTAAAAATAGAAAATATTTTCCTTCCTTTCTCTGAACTAAAATTTCTCGTTCTACTTGGCCTTCTGCAACTGCAATGGAAGCAGATGATCAGAGCGTATTATTCGGCTGACCACCACAGCCAGGGATTCCCCAGGGAGGCCAGGCAAGGATGTCCTTGTTCACCCAATACAGTGTTCGTCAAAGTCAAAGCCACTGCTCCTCCTGAATGCAAAAACCAAAAGCCCCATTTAAAGAAGCTGTAGTCACTTTAACCTAAGACAGAAAGATGACACGGTGGCAGTTCGCAGCACAGAGCACCTTGGTGCCTGCCTGACGTGATGTCAAAATGTCAGCAAGCTCACTGAGTGGATCCTTTGCTTTCTCAAAGGAAGCGTGCTTCCCTGGGTCACAAGACAGAGAAATATCACCCCCTTACTTGGTGCTCAGGTACTCAGACAGTCAAGTCCAAAACAAAGCGTGTGTGCCCTGGGGCACATCTCTAAGGGTGAGATCTTACCCTGAGCCACTCATCAGAGTGGGAAGAGAAGGACCAGCTCCATCAATCAGAGTTTCAGGAGGAATCATGATTAAGCCAATTGTCCTGTGACTAAAGGGCAAGATGATCTTGCCATTAAAAAGGACTTCGGAGAATAAGGTTAAGCTACTTGGAACAAATCAGCAAATCACAATTTATTGCAATCCAGAATTTTTAAAACCCAAGGCTAGATTTAGAGAGATGGCAATATCCACCTCAGAAATGCATTGACTTAGTCTGTAGAAGAACACAATGGAAAAATCTTTATCCCAGCTTATGGGTCCAGATTCTTAAAGTATTGCTTTAAATTCCAACGGCACAAAGCAAAGCAACAACAAAAGCTGCTTCATCTCCCTTTGACAGAATTCCACTGGGCTGAGAGGCAAACATGAGTGAAAGATATACGAGGTGATTTAGAAAGAAATAAACACTTTCAACAATACATGACTCAGAAACTACATTATAGATGAACAAGTAGTCAAATCAGTCTGTAAAAAAAAAAAAAACCGTCGCAGTATTTCTATAATTTTTACAAAGCTCAGGATGCCCCTTTTATTTAAAGGACACACATCAGTCCTATGGTCTGTCCCATTCCAAGCCTTCACGCGTCTGTGGTTGCAATGGTAATTACAACCCTTTCTTTCCCTTTTTATTCTTTTTCCAGTCTGGAAAGACAGCACGAATATAAGCTTCTTGAGGTCTCCCTGCCATACTCAGATAGCAGGATATCGAGGGAGAAGGTCAAACACCACTCAGTTGTTTTTGAATTGTGTTACATGTTTACAGGATGACCGCGTGACAGGGAATCTATCATGCACATAAAGGAACGTAACAAAAATGCAGTGGCAAGACAATACTGAAAATGTGTCCAGTCTACCATGGTGATGTAGAACAAGCGGGAAAGAAAATGTTACGAAGGATCTTGCCTTGCATTACAGAAAAGGTGTTAAATTTAGAGGTGGAAAGAATTGAACTCATTGCTCTGCTTCTCAACAATGGTTAGACCATGCCTAAGGTCTTGCTCCCTGTTTTAGTTATTTTCTTCTTGCTGCGACAAAATACCTGACACCCAAGGTTAAAGAGAGAAAGGTGTGTTGAGCTCGCAGTTTGTAGCGGCTTCACTCCGTAATCAACTGGCTCCAAGGCAGGGCGGCTCACGGCAGAGCAGCATTGTGGAGGAGAGGCAGTTCACCAAGGGCAGAAGACCCCAAAGCAAGTGGGGGCAACGGCGATCACAGCTCTTTCAATCCCTCACATCTTATCCAGCCTCGCGAGGGCAGGCAGTACTCATTCCTTTGACCTTAGGGTCCCTGATCCTACACTGTACGGTGAATCAATCTCAGGGGCACACACTCCAGATCTGGCCCCATCTGAAAAAGACCCACGTCTGATGGCATGAGGTTTTAGGAACACTCTCTAAACCTCAGCTTCATCACCTACAAAACCAAAGAAACAAGAAGGCATCCTGGGAGGCTTGGGATCTGGAATGCCCTGCAAAACTCGTGTGTTGAAGCCTTACTCTCTAGCCGGCTCTTCTGCTGCTGGAAAGCAGTGGAACTTTTAGGAGGTGCCTGAAGGGTCTCATGGAACAAAGCTGGTCGATAAAGGGATGTTCTTGAAGGGAGTAACGGGAGCCCAGCCCCTTTCTTTCTCTCTCTTTGTTTCTCTGCCCCTCTCTGCTTCGCTGGCACCAGGATGTCAGCATTTCCACTTCATCATCCTCTCCACCGCGATGCTCTGTCTCATCACAGACTCAGGAACAGGGCCAAGCACCCACCAATGAAGACCTCTGAACTTATGAGTCACATAGAGCATTCCTTCTCTGCTTTCCCTAGTTATTTCCTCACAGTAATGGAAAGCTACTAACACATAGCCCTCCTCCCCCTTTATTCATTTTTCACGTTCATATTTTCTTTTTCATTCAGGATCTCAAGAAGCACCGGGAACCAGGAATCAATCTCCGGACCTTGCACTGTCTGTGTCCTCAACACCTATAATTATTTTTTTAGGAGAGTGACTTAAATACAGAATTCATTTGGAAGAGACAAAAAATTAATGTTTATTGAAATTTTACAGAGTGAAGCTGCTACGAACTGTGAGCTCAATAAACCTTTCTCTCTTTAGCCTTGGGCGTCAGGTATTTTGTCCCAGAAAGAAGAAAAGTAACTAAAACAGAGAGCACGATCTTAGGCATGGTCTAACCATTGTTGAGAAGCAGAGCAATGACAGTTGAATGTGAATGTTTAATTGTTGGATCAGTCTGACATACCTATGTCTGTTGATCTAAACTGATTTGATGATGAAAATATGTAATGCAACCATTGATAAATTTTTCTTTTCTTGAAATTCTGTACTATATGAACTCTTCCTCATTACTGTTTTTTCTTTGTTTCTGCTATTTGTACTCCTTAAAATAAAATTGAATCTTTAAAAAAAATAAATTTGTTCTAATTTTTTAATTTAAAAAAAAAGAAGAAAAAGAAGCATCTGAGAAAAAAAATCAGTATAGACCCCGGCATGAACATATTTCCTAAACTATTTTGAAGATTTGTTGTTTGTATTAATATTGTCTAGCCTCAGAGTGGCCTGCATGACCCTGAGCATGAGACAAAGATTCAGACCCCGAGTCAGGAAAGTCCCACGTGATGGCAGGAATTCAACACAGAGCTTCTACTGTGGAAACGGGCTGAACAAATTGGGATTGCCTCTTTCACCTGCTCTGGGTATTAGCAAGAAGTAATTGTATTTTTATGCAGAAGGCCTATGAAGGTAGCCCTGTCTCTTGAATACTCATCACGTCCTAAAGAGGCATATTAATTAAACAGGCTTTCCCTGCTTCTATAAAAGAAATGCCATACTCCTTGATTATTCTTCCCTTCGTGTGTATGTGTGTGTGTGTGTGTGTGTGTGTGTGTGTGTATGTGTACCCATGCATTCATGAGAAACATATCAACCCCAGAAAAAATTCCCTGCATCTAAAATGTCCCTGGAACTCTGCAGGAAGGAAAAGAAGGCCAGGTGACAGTCTCAAGCCTGACTCTACTCGGTGCCCTTGGGAATTCCCTTTCTGACCCCCAGCGAAGGTCTCTGTGTTTGCATCCGAAGTGATGTCAGCCAGCCTGGTGCCCTCCCTTCTCCTCCGTGTCCAGTGCCCATGTGCGGCAGACTGCCAGGCAAAGAGCCAATTAGTGTCAACTGTGATGTCAACACCTGCCCGGTGAGGCCTGCAGCCACATCTTTCTAATGAAGCTCTGGACTATTTAATTACGACCTGCTCTGCCAGTTCTATCCTTGTCACACCAGCAATCGATTGGGACACAAGGGAGAAATTGTTCATTGAGCCCATGCCACGGCATTTGCTCTGTAAATTGTGGAAATTGAGACAAGGGACCGCACATCAGCTTATTAATGTATGGAAATAAGACGCAATGCCACGCTCATGCCTCTAGGGGGAGATATAAAGACACACTCTTGCAGAAAACAAAGGGCTCTTTCCTCCCCACCCAAGCAGCCCTTTGCTTACTATTTCTTCCTTTTAAAACACACTTAAGGTCATCGTCTTCAGAGTCAGAAGAAATTGCATTTAAATACTGGCTTGACCTTTAGGTTACTTAATGAAAATAACAATGCCAATAATTCAAACAAAACGAACATAGTGTTCTTAGTACCAAATACTCGATAAAGAATTCTTTTTATTTTTGTTATATCTCAGTGTCCTGTATTCCAGTCTGTGATAAAATCCAGCCCTGTCTTCCCTTCGCTGCCTCTCTCCGGTGTTTAGTCCAGCCACTTTTCCTCCGTTCCCGCCTGGTTTTCACACAGGTCTCATCCGCCCCATCGCCCCAGTTGTCCTCCATAAATTCCAGAGTAGGCTGTCTGCAGAGAGCGTGGCTCCCACGCGTGAACGCCAAGCTCACCATTATACAGTACAGTGGGACTTATTTCCTTTGAGCTGGATAACTCGCTCACCAATTCAGTTCCAAATCCATTAACTTTTCAGGGCCATTTCACACAGGAATGGAAAAGGGCCCTCTTAGCCCAAGGGCCAAGAAAGGGCGCTTTATGCGGAAGAAATCACCTAACTTCTCCACTTAAGTTTTTATTACATTGTGAGGAAATGAGATCCTGAAATTATATAATTTGTGATTATTACATTAAAAAAAAAAAAAAAAAAAAGATTGAAGTGCCTACCACAAAAAAATATAAAACGATGACCTAGATCTTTGCTGCTGAAATTTGGGGAAGGAGATCAGGAAACCCCGGAAGACAGTCGCTCCGCCGCCGTCTTGGGAGACAGGCAGAGTGCTAGGAAGTCTGGCAATCAGAGCAAATGAAAATGAAGAGTAAAACTGAACTCTAACTTCTCTGATCTCTCTTTTTGCATTCAAAAGAAAATGGGGATCTTTTCAAAAGGTAAAATTGCCTTTTAAAAAGCAAATTGATGAGATTTCATTTTCTAAAGATGATCTTTCTACACCCTGCCCTTTTGGCCTTTCAGCCATCACACCTTCTCCAGGAAGATGTACCACTAGGGCACGACGGTGCCCATCAGCAGAGAGGAACGTAGCAACGGTGAGTCGCACGGTGACCGCATGTGATAACAGCACAGGAGAAGCGGGACTGGAGCAAGACTCTTCCAGGGTTTTCTGTTCTTCATGCGAATCGCTCCGCAGGTCAGCCATGATACCGTCAAGGATCTGGCAGCGGTTTCTGTCCTACATGCCGGCGCTATCTGTGTGCAGTGCTGTGTAGCTGGCCAGTCTGCAGAGCCATTCCTTGCAGAGCCCAGCAGAGGAGGAAGAAAGAAGAGGAGCCTCAGCAGAAGGGGCAATGCGGCAGAAACAGAAGACGCTCTGGATGACGACAGGGACGCACACATGAAGAAGCATCTTCACTGAAAGGCGGGAGGTGAGTTCTGTACCCATCCAAAGTCAGAACTGAGAGAGGGTAAAATTATCTACCCTCGCCACCTAATCATTGAACCAGAAACACAGGACCAGGCATTCCAAGACAAAGTTAGGGTATGTAATGGGCAGGCAGAAAACAAATGAAAAAGGAAGGTGGTAGGGGAAGAAATTGCTGTGAAGACTGAATATAGTGAATCATACAAAATCCCATCACAATACCTGATACATAATAGATGCTCAATGAATGTCAGGTTTTACTCCTTCCCCAAATTAGGCATTCTACGCTAGTCTTTTTAATCACTAATAATTCTCTCCATTGCTTTCTCCACTGTCTGAGCCCTGGTTTTCCACAGTAAACTCTTTAAGGGCAGAATCTATGTTCTCATCAGAGAAACGTCACTACCTCACATAGCTCCTACCCCTGGCCTAACGTGACTCCCTCAAAAGTAGGTTCCTTGATTGTTCTCTTATTCATGTGTGTTTTTGATAATTCAACAAATGTTTGCTTGCCCAGTCAGTTTTCCGCAGCTCAGGAAGTGACAGATTTGACCACGGCCGTGGCCACTTGCTTTCCTACCAACAAAACCAACCAGTTTTCTGACAGACATCCCAGCCTGTCACCGGATCTTGTGCAGTCCTCGTATTTCACATCCTGGCCTGGTGGTAACAGCAAGGGTGGAAAATGGCATCGACCTTTCCTTACCAATCTGACCCAAGGGCATGAAATTGGCAAAACAAAATTGGCATCCATGCATCTGAGTCCGGTAGCTCTTTTATAACTTTATAATGTACCAAACTAGAAAGAGGGTGTAGTGAAGACTGGAAGAGCCAGTCCATGTGACCAAGTTCTTCAACCTAACAAGAGATCAGACTTCAGTCAGGAAGAATGAAGGTAGAGCACTAACAAGAAAGGATAAGAGATAAATGTGGCCACTCTATGAACTGATTCTCTAAGGTTTTCCAACTTCAAATATTCAAGGCCAGAATCAAACTTCATGTATCTTTTGGGATTGGTAAAACTTTCCCATCAGAGACAGAAGAAAAAAAATTCACATTTCCCATATCTCCTTTTGTCTATGACTTCATCCGGATAAAAGACAACCAGCATTCTGGAAAGAAATTGCAGTAGCTGAGACTGGTATCTGTCATGCCAAATGTTCACTGGCGTCTTGAACACTTTCCCATCTGCTGTACAAGGAGTCACGTTTCCCAAATCAACTTTGGAATGAATATACAAGTTATGGTGGGCCTAAGAATATACTTTTCGGGGGCCAGGTATTTAACTCAGTGGCTCAGAACTTGCCTGCCCTGGTGAGGCCCTGAGTTTGATTCCTGATGTTATCTGATGTGATATATATATATCACATATATATATATATATATATATATATATATATATATATATATCGAGCCTCAGGAAATGTCATGGTCAAGGACTTCATGCTGCTTCTACTGCTGCTGCTGCTGCTGCTGCTGCTGAGCTCTGAGAATCCACCAGTGGTGTGGCTCCCAGGCCACTCTTCCTGAAATTTCTTTCATCCAAAATTTCTCTCTGCCCCCTCAGCCACTGACTTGTACCATTATCCGATGGCTCTCCCAGGCCCCTCTTAGCCCTCTTCCTATTTTGTCAGGCATCAACCTTAGTCAGATCTTGTCATGGCATTTGTTTCCTGGAGAACCCGGACCAACACATGAGACACGATGAGGGAAGACTTCTTGGCTGGTCTTTAATAGTCGCCTTCTAAATGGGGTATCAGTGGGATGGGGGAGGTGACAGGAAGGAGGGGGACGATCAGAGGTAGGCTGCTCTATAGGCTATGGAACTATGCTTTACACGTGTTATATCTAGCAAAAAAAAAAAAAAAAATAGCTTTCAGTTATCTGAGAAGAAGAAACCAGGAGAAAACTTGGGATAGCTAAGGGGCATGCATGCCTCTTTCATGACCTTGAGCCTCTGGGATTGTTCCAAGTGAAACAAGCGCCCAACTGTTCTTTTTGAATTTGTAAAGCATCTTCCCATTGGATACAGAAGAACAAAATTCACCTTATTCCATATATATATGGTTACATATAATATATGGTATATATATATATATATATATATATATATATATATAACATCATACATATATATTAGTGTTGTGTGTCTGTATATGAGTGAGGTGGGTATTTGTACAGAAGCAACAACTGATAAAAGATGTTAATCCTTGCCAAGAAGAATGATCTCTAATATGAAGAAATAAATATTTTAAATCTCTCTTCTTCTGCCTGCTTCAGGAAAATTTTTCTTGCCTTTTGATGAGTTTTAATCATCAGAAATTTATTGGTGTTGCTTAATCCATCGCTGAACTGGAATTTTCCTTGATTATTTCATTTCTGAGTGTGTTCCTTGTTAAATAGGTAGACAATTGATAGTTGATCAGACAGACAGACAGAGTCTATTTCCAGACTTTAGAAGGCTAGCCTGAAAGCTCTCTGTCTGTGTAGTCAACACCGTAATCTCAGCTCCTGGAACAATGCTGGGCATGTATCAGGGCTTTAACACTTTGTCTTCACGTTTGATTTTCATGCAGGCTGACCTGGTAAGGAATAACTCACAGGAAATTTTCTTTTCATTTCTTTTCTAGTAGTTACTCTCCTCCTTAATAAAGACATACTTGGAAGCAGTGGAATTTGGAGCTGATTTTCATGGCAGAGATCCTCTTCAGACAAACTGAAGGATTTGCCAGATGTCAACAGAGAACTTCCGGGTTGCCGCCTAATGCTAACCGTCCACAGTTCTTCACACCCAGCCGCTCTTGGAGATCACTATGAAGTCAAATATGCAAAATTCACGGTATTCTCTGAGTGGTCGGGGGTTGATCTGTGACAATAATGTGCCTCTAAAGATAAATCTGGATGCAGAAAGTTCATTCTGCCCTGCAGTGGTTGAGATTCACTAAGCTCACACGTTCAGAGCTTTCTTCCCCAGTATGTAAATGAAACAAGATCTTGGGACCAGACAGTTTTATAATCTAATCATTGACCTGTTTTCAAGGTAACTTGGATTATACAGGCAAAGAGTGTCATTGTTAGTGGTCTGGAATTCAGTCAGAAATAAGCCTTCATTCATTAAAATAAAAGAAGAAAATAGTGGGGTGACCAGTTTGTGTCTTTTGGTTTTGTGTGTGATTTTTTTTTCTTTATTCTCCCTACTATTTTTCCTTCTTTTCTAGATCCTGCCTCTAACCAAGTAGGAATAATTATAAAGTGAAAATCCAGCCATGCATGGGTTCATTTGAGCCATTCATTGACCACATACTATACTCCAGCCTTCAAGTTCAGAGACTACGATGAACAAAACTGACTTTCTATCAAAACTTAGAATTTTAAGTTTGAAATAAATTAGCCCCACAAGTCAATAATCCATGTAAATTAGATAATGTGCTATGGAGAGTTCTCTCAGTGACTCTTCTCTCATTGGTGGAGCAAATATCTGACACTCAAATTGAGGAAGAAGTACTCTGGTTTCTCTTCAAATTATATAATTGAGTTGAGGAAGGAAAGGTTTATATAGCTCACAGTCAGTGGAAGTTTCAGTCCACATACTGGCTCCAAGGCAGAGTGGCACATGGCAGAGAGCAGCTGTTCATGGAGTCGGCAAAGGGCAGTGAGCAAAGGGTGGGGCATCAGCTCAGGCAGCTAGCCAGCCTCTCTCCCCCACTTACAATGTAACGTGGGGCACATCATCCCCACCCACCATAATCCATCACAAACTCCAGAAGCCACCCCATGACTGCTTGAGGCTTTAGAGGGACACCTACACCCAAACCATAACAAGAGTAAAATGCTGTGAACCATCTCATAGACAGTAATAGACAGAGCTGCATGTCCAATCATGAGTAACAGTTAACTAGGCAGGGGCACGGGTAGGAGGACTGGGGTAGAGCCTGGGATGGGGAGCAGAGGGGCTGATTCCAGGCAGGTGGATCAGCATGTGGAAAAGCAGAGAGGCACACAGAGCATTTCAAGAACTAGAAGAAGGCCAGGAAGGCTGAGCCCAAGTGTGAGTGGGTACACAGAGAGGAGGCCAAGCAGGGCTCCTGCCCATGCCAGGACCCTGAGATTTTCTCTTTCACCTGGAGCCTAGTGTCCTCAGAATTCCCCTCAACTTGCATCTGACACAGCTGCGCACACTTTCCTCACAGGCCTTCAAGTCCTCTCTCACTTCTTTCTCAGGAAACCAGCCAGGCTTTGCTCCCTGCCAGCCTGCTGTAGCACGGCCCTCTAGCCCTGTCCCTTCCGGCTACCAGGTTGCCCTTTTGCCTTGGTTGCTTTCCCAGGATGAAAGGTCTTCCCACTTTTTTTTCCTTATTGATTCAAATTGATTCTCAGACCCTCCCTTTGAAAATATAAAAATGCTCCCTCACATTGGACTTCTGAAAGGGAACAGAAAGGCCTCTGCGATTTGAGTTACAGTGTGGAATCCCTGATCAGGGTCTCTAGAAAGTATTTTTAGAGAAGGAAACATTTGTAGGTTGACAATCCTCCAGCCCTTCATGCCTGTCATGTAAGCATCTTCTATTTTCCCAAATTAAACTTCTCTACTTTCTACAGAAATATATATATAAGACCCACCTGTGATAGTTGATATATTGTGTCAACTTGATGTCAGAAGCTTGGCGGGATCAGCTCAGCGTGGTTCCTAGCCATGGGGTGTGATGGTTTCCTCCCTGGGGCATGATTGGTTCCACCTTAGAGTGGGATGGGGGCCACGCCAGAGTGACTCAGCACAAAACGTGTATATAAAGGAGTTGAGGAAGGCTTCTCTGTCCTCCCACACCCCTCAGCCCTTCTTCCCAGAAGTCGTAGGCTTTGAAGGAGCTTGATATTCCCAGGCCCAACACTTCAGAAGAGCTCTGATCTTCATGGTGGAGCAATGGTCTGGTCTTCACAGCCAGCACAGAAGGGAGAGGCTTGATGGACACCGCAGCTGCCGCTCCTCCTCTGCTCTTCATTGTTTTCTGCCGCCAGGAACTGCTGCTGTTTATCTTGGAGCCAGTGGAGTACACACTGAAACCTCCACAAACTGTGAGCTAAATAAACCTGCCCTTCCTTAATTTTGAGTGCTGGGTATCTGTCCCAGTAACGAGTGAAAAGTCACTAAGATGCTATCATCACAGCTCAGTAAAACAGTGAAGTAGGGACCACTTTGCCCCTAAGAAACTCATAGCAATGTCTGGAGATATATTTTATTTTCACCCTAGAGTGGGATTATGATACTACCGGCAGCTAGTAAGTAGAGGTCCAGACCCCGCTGATGTCCTACAATGCACAGGATACCCCTGACAACAAGGAATTATTCACCAAAATATTCACAGCTCTGAAGTGGTAAAACCTTACCCAAAACTTCCATCTTGAAAGTGATAGTGCAAGGTCTTCATCGCTCATCTCTGATGGATGTTGTTCACCCACTCATACCTCCACAATGTGCTCACATAATTACAGCATGCATTTGTATGTATTTTTGTTGATTACAGTTTCATCCTTCCTGTCTTTCCAATTCAGATATTTAAGGTCTTCAAGGAAGTGAAGCATCCTTAATCTACACTTAGCAACCCCTTAAAATCTGGCTAAGCAACTGCTCTCTCTGTTGTCTTTTCTGTGCACAGAGACTGCGTGAACTGCCAGAGTGCTGAATCTATTAGCTTCATTGTGCTGCTATGACAGACCACCAAAGACTGGGCGATTTATTTTAAAAAAAACGGAATTTATACTTCACAGTTCTGGAAATGTGGAAGTGCAAGATCGAGGGGCCATCTGCTAAGGGCTTTCTGATGACCTCACGGCACAGAAGAAGTCCCCACATGGCAAGAGAATGTAACATGCAAATTTATACATAAGTGTTTTTTCTGCTCATAAAGCAATCAATCCCAACACGCAGGTCTTGCTCTGGATACCCTCCCCCACCACCAAATATCATCATTGTATGAATTTTGCAATTAAATTTCTAGCACATGAAACTTTGGGAAATGTATCTGGTCATGAAGTCTGTCTTTGTTTTATACACTGTCTTTCTACAGGGGATAGGACTATACTAGGGGACCCCAGAATGGCCCTGCACTGCACAGCCAGGATTGAATCAAACTTACTGTGGTGATAGCAATCCCCAAATCCCAGGGGCTTTAAAACTCCAAGATTTTATTTCTCACTCCCATTGTGTCTTCCTTTGAGTCTAGCAGGGGTATTTTGCCCCTGCCATCCATGATGTGGCCACAGGTTCACCTGAAGTCCAAAAGAGAAGCTAAAGAATCTTTTTAGCATCAGCCCAAAATTGATTCAAGTGATTTCTACTCAGGGTCTTTGCCCAGAAATAGACATACAACACCACCTAGACTAGGAATAAGAGCCAGGATGACTAGAAGATGTCGATCAAATAGAATACAGGCTAAGTTTGAATTCTACCTTCACCCTGTATTATCTGGGTCAGTCATTTAATTTCCCCAAGACTATTTCTTCATCTATAAAATGACAACAATAGTAAGTCATTACTGCTACTAGAATGCTTTAGAGCACTTGTAAACACTAAGAGAAATGTTTTGCATCCAATCCCTAGCATACTTTAGGCATATAGAATAGGCTCCACAAATAAAAACTGATACTGCTATTATGATACTGATGAATATAATGATGATGTTGCTAAGCCACCATTATGCAGAGGTCCACTATGTATAATCATTAGGCAAAGCTGAGCCAAACAGAGGTTTCTTCCAACTGGTATTTTTTTCACCATGGTTTGTAAAATTTCTTTCTGTATCTCTGAGAAAAAAAATGTTTAGTCTTTGTTCATTCAATGAAAATAATTGTAAATATCTAGTGTTTTCTAGTTATTAAGAAGAGCACTTAAGTAGAATGATGAATACAAGTTTGTCCAGATCTTTCGAGAGTTTACTAACCAGAAGTGGAGGAAGAGGCTGCAGGAACTCAGAGATATCACCTAGTAGATTGGAAAGGGAAGATATAGTCACAAAATCTTCATGGAAGAAATGAGTGAAGGTCAAATAAAAGTTATCAGTGAAGGGAGTAGACTGGATAAATGAGAACAAGTCAACTACAAAAAGAACATTTGAGAAATACAGAGAGAGAGAGACAGAGAGAGAGAGAGAGAGAGAGAGAGAGAGAGAGAGAGAAAGAGAGAGAGCTTGGTATGTTCCATAATTTAGCAACATTTGTGTATTGGGAGAAGGTTAAGGAGGAGATGGCAGCAGAGAGGCCTTCTACCCAGAGATGTTTAAACAGGACAGTGCGTCAACTGCAGTTGCTTGTGAAAGAATCTCCTTATGTGACTACATTAGTCTTGTAGGGATGCCCTAATAAGACCACAGACTGAGTCACTGAAACAACAGCTGCCTATTTTGTCACGATGCTCAGAGCTGGAAGTCCAAGATCTAAGCAGTAGCAAGGATTGTGTCTTCTCCTTGGCTTACAGATGACTGCACTCTCGTTGTCTCCTCACAGGCTTTTCCTCTGTGCAAGTGCATATGTGTGTACACATGCCTGGTCATACACACACACACACACACACACACACACACACACTCCAACACACTCTGGGTATCACTTCATAGAAGAACATCAGTCATAACAGATTAGGGCCCAATCCTTCTAACCTCCATTTAATCGATGTCTAGAAATCAAGCTTTTACAGAAGCTAATTAAGGCTGAATAGGTTAAATCTTCAGTGTATGAACAAGGGAGGGGCAATTCATTCTGTAACAGGGGGCAAGCATGGTGGCCAAAGAGCACAAGGCTACCACAATCCAAACTTTAAGATTTCTATGGCCCGCAATGTCTTGGCAGGCATAGAGATTATGAAAAAGAGAAGTATCTGAAGACCCAGGAGTGGGTAAGACAGACAGGGGACGATAGCTGGCCAAGACTGAGACAGCTGCCGGAGGAGTGAGCGTGCTGCACGCTGAGGTGGAGGGGAAGCAGCCCCAAGAAGACAGAGGGTTCCCTCCTTAGGGCCTGCCTCTCGTTCCTGGGAGACGATCAGTGGAGAGCGGAAGCACACAGGAAGTGTACTGGCTCCGGGAAGAAATCTAGGCTGGCAGCAAAGATTAGGGAATTGTTGGCTCAGAGAGGGGCTAGTTCAGGACAGGCAAGTGGGTGAACTCACTGAAGGAAAGTAAGTAGAGTGAGAAGAAGAGGTGGCCCAGATCCAAACCTCAGAAAATACCATTTAAAAAGTGGGCGGCCTATGTTACTGGTGAAGATGGTTGAGAAAAAAAAAAAAAACAACTAGGAAGGGAGTTGGAAATGGAGCATTTAAAGTCACTAGAGACAAGGAAGGAGAAGATTTTGGCAAAAGCCTGGTCAACAAAGTCAAATGTCACCAAAATATTAACGATGTGGATGTTAAACTGGACTAAGCACACGGATAGCTGGAGCGAGCAGCACAGAGCCCTGTAGCCGAGTGGAAGGGATGTAGCTGCGCCGAGACAGAGGAGGTGGAGGCGGGCGGGGTAAAGTCACCTTTCCAAGTCTCTTCCTGGTGTGACAAGGAAAGAAGGGGACCTGAAGGAGAATGTACGAGAAGACTGAGGATTTTGTTTTGTTCGTGTAAAAACTTTAAGCACCCTTATGCCCTGAGTGGTGAATGTCATCTAACAGGTAATTCGAAAATATAGTATGGAAGTCGGGTGATTTCAGAAAAGACAGGGATATCATCTGTCCTTTTGTACAGACAGATTGTATTACTGAAAAGTCAAGATGCCTAGGCTCCCACCATTCCTTCCTTGTCCACAGGAGTCTGGGATTAAATTCTTTCTGTCACCACTTTTGCTTTACTGGAGGCCTTTGTCCCCCTCAGATATCACCCTGTTTTGTTTTGTTTTGTTTTTTAAAGAACAAACATATTTTTCCAAGTTGGCCTATCACTGTCTAGACATCAGGAAGCTAGCACAGTCTCTAGCTTAGTAGATTTAATAATTATAAAAATAAATTAATCCAGGGGCAGTGCCTTTACCTGTTCCGAGCGGACCTTGCGCCTTCCCATGGGCCACACTGTAGCAGGTGACAAGCACAGGAGAGCCTCCTGGCAGGGAGCTCTCTAGGAAAGATTCATTATTCATTCCACAAACATTTACTGAGCACACGGAGCTGCCATCCGCTGCAGAGCAGATGGCCCAAGGCAACCGACACATGAAGCCTCCTCCAAGCTGGAGGATTCCCTACTCCCTGCCAGTGACACATCAGTGCCTTCTACACGCTCCCATCTGCCGCAGTCCGAAGCCCAGCCATTCCCTGGATCCCAGGCATGAAGAAGCAGATCACCACCAATTTTTCTTACTGTCAACAGGAGCCGACGAATAATGAGGCCCAGTTGACATAAGCAGCACCAATTGCCTTCAGAATCTGGCCTGAAGCCCAATTATATTTTTCTAGTCTGTGCCACCGTACATGAAAAGTACAGTTTGTCTCATTTCTTTTCCTTACTTTTCAGAATATTAAAAAAAAAAATTGGCTCTGTGAAAGCAACCAGGCATTTTCTTTAAGAATAATTTTCAACACGTTCATAGCCAAGTTATTATGATGCATATTCTAAGACAAATCCAGTTGAAAGAAGCTAGATAAATATTTTAAAATCATAGGCACATGAGTAAAGTATATTACACACAAATAATTTTAAACTGCTGCTGCTAGGTTGAATATAAATCAAGGTTATAAATATGTTCACACATACATACATACATACATACATACATACATACATTCAAGGTTCTAAATTCACCAATGAGCCGCTCTGTGAAAATTGTTTTTTAAGCTATTTGTTTCAAATTTAGGTTGTATATTTCCAGAAATAATAGAAATAATAAAGCTTCCCAGGGTCATCTCCCCACAAAATACTTTTTAGATAAACTATGTAAGATCACTCTGGGCTCCAGGGGCAATGCAGCCTCTTTGGATGGAAAGAAAAAGAGGAGAGTAGGGCAGCAGAAGTTTGAAAAAACAGGCTGGGGAGATAACTCAGAGGAATAAGTTCTTGCCTAGTAAGCATAAGGTGGTGAGTTCAATCCCTGGTACCACCAAAAGAAAAAAAAAAAAAAGTTTAAAAAGACAACTCCAGACCGATGGATCCTGTTAGGGAGAGGTGGTATTTGCGGCTCCCCTTTCCCAGATTCCCACTGCTGCCCTACACCTCACGTTCTACAGTTCTTCCCCAAAGCCTGAACCTCCACATATTATCCACTGCCCATAATCAGCACTCACATTCCTTCAGATACGCAAACCTCACACCACAAACAGACCAGTACTACACATGGGTTTGTCCTGAGAAGCTGGTCCCATGTGAGAACACTGGGGAGACCCAGGCCAAGGGGGAATTTGCTTGGATTATACCAGGTGGACTCACTCAGCTTTCTTCTCTTTTTCTTTTTTCCAAACTGCCATAGTTGCTAGCATTCTAAAATCAGGAGTAGAGTAGGTATTGTTAGTGCTCACTGGCACAGGCTTACCCTCCACTGGGCAGACTTTCAGTCCCTCTGTAGGTGGGGCTATGTGGCTGCTTCTGGCCAACAGACTCAACAGAAATGACAGGCATCTCAGAAGCTAAATGAAGGGAAAGCGTCCATATGGGATTACCAAGTCTTTGTTTCTTGGTGTTCTAGTCTTAGGGTTGCTGCACAAAGGACTATAAACCATACCTTCAATAACAGGAACTTCCTGGAAGTAAGAACCTAGAAGCTTCTAGAAGCTAGAAACTTTCACACTGGGGTGATGGTCAGAGTTTCCCGGTCCCTCAGAAGGTGCTATGGAAGAGTCCGCTCCAGGCCCCTGTCCTGGCTTCTCTGATAGTTCTCTGACTTGTAGCGACAGAACTCCAGTCAGTATGTGGTGGTCTTCCTGTGTGTGTCTCTGGCTAAATTTTCCCTGTTTTGCAAGGACAACAGACCTATTGGATTAGGTCCTACTGTATAGCTTGGATATATATGGTTTGAGGGAGGCCCCCAAGGTTCATGTATTGAGATTTAATCTCTATTATGAACCATTAGGAAAGTGGAAACTTAAAGTGAGATGAGGCCTTTGGGAAGTAAGTAGGATTAGATAAGGGCCTTAGGGTGGTGTTCCCACATGACTCAGTCTTGGCTTTATAACAAGAGGGAGAGACATACATACACATTTTATGTATCTTGCCATGCAGTGCTCTGCGCCACCTCCAGATTTTACTGGCAAGAACCATGAAATAAAATAAATTTCTCTTTTGTAATTTGCCCAGTCTGAGAGATTGTTAGCGGCAACAGAAAATGGACTGATATAAACCCACCTGATCACTCTTTAATATGACTGTCTCTGGAAAGACCTGATCTCTAAGTATGATTGTATTTGAGGTCCTAGAGGCTAAGCCTCCACTCTATCTTTTCCTTGAGGAAGACATAATTCAATCTACCACTTTGGATTACTAAGTTCCATCTTTTCTTTTCTTTTTTTTTTTTTTTTTTTTTTTTTTTTTTTTTTTTTTTTTTTTTTTTTTTTTTTTTTTTTTTTTTTTTTTTTTTTTGTCTTTTTGAGACAGGGTTTCACTATGCGGTTCAGGCTGGCCTTGAGCTCACTTTTGTAGCCCAGGCTGGGCTCGAACTTGCACCAATCCTCCTGCCTCAGCCTCCCGAGTGCTGCAATTACAGGCATGCACCACCATGCCCAGCTAGTTCTATCTTTTCTTACAAAGATATAAC
The DNA here is from genome assembly GCA_004027025.1 of Myocastor coypus. Taxonomy (NCBI): domain Eukaryota; kingdom Metazoa; phylum Chordata; class Mammalia; order Rodentia; family Myocastoridae; genus Myocastor; species Myocastor coypus. The sequence goes on along the minus strand of PVJA010002814.1, from coordinate 78,982 downwards.
TCAAACCATAACTTCCTTGGTTTCTTCAGGAAGCTCCTTTAGAGGGCTTTCCAGGCTCCATACATACTTTATAGGAGGGAGAAACACCTTTAGGAGCCCACTGGAATTTGGAGAGCTATTTCTTATTGCAGCATAGTGCAACCTAACCATAGAGTGACACAAAGTATTCTATGTTAAAAATCAGGTATTTTCCCTTGGGTGGTCCAACTTGAGGGGCTTGTGTCTGTGCATAATGATCATCATCACACAATTGAAGAGCCACAGTTTCCCTGCTGGTGAACCGAACATGATTCCTAGTTCCCTACAATTCCATTGTCTTCTTAGTATTGTATCAATTACAATTTTCCATTTTATTTCAAATGTTTTCCCTCTTCTCCTCCTTTATTTGCTTATACCAGCTGCCTGGACTCTTTCAGTTTGCAGGATTGCCAACTCAGCCATTAATGTATCCTATTATTCATAGCTATCTAACCTACATGCCTTTCTGAAACTTTATAGTATAATTTTCATGCATACTCTCAACAGCTCCCTAGGTAGCTGCAGGTTATAATAGAAGAGTCTTTTCTAGCTTAGTGTTCATAATTACTTGTTTTTCCTGTTCATTTTTAATATAGAGATGTAACACCTTTCATGCACAATTTCAAATATATGTTGAAAATTTGTCATACTACCATAAAGAAAACTTTATACATATTTTCAAAGCATTTGCTATGCAAACATTCTAACAGGTTAGTAGCAGAAGTATTATCATTTCCTTATCAACAAAGAAATGACAAAGTGAAAAAGATATACCCTGGTCCCAGAACTATGGATGTGGATATAGGACGCAGCCTGCAGTCTTGGGATTCTCAGCCCTCTGGGTCTCACTTCCTCACATATAAATGAAGTGATTTGATGAGAAGTTGGAGTTCCTGACTGATGTTTAGTGATGGAAACTTTATTCTAGTCACAGCTCATGCGGAACAGCCACAAACAGATAAACGGCTCTGGATAAAATACAGATGGCCTTTAGCATCAGGTAAGTGACATTTGACACTGACAGCTACTTGACCAAGGAACATTTTGAATCAGGAGAAAATGCAATCCATTAAAATTTCACCTTTTCTATCTACACAAGATGATTAAGACAATGGTCCTAAGAATCTCCAAAAGGTTCTTGAAACTAGTAGTTAATTGGTAGAATGCTCACCCCGACTAACTCTATATGCTGATACATGTGAACTGCACAACTGCACTGCTCTGAGGTTATCAATGTGTAATACTAAAACCATGGTTGGAATACTTATCATTCTGCTCTTCTGGATGCGTACTGCTTCTGATGCCACAGCAATTATTGCAAGTAAATGTTTGCTTTAAAAAAAAAAAAGTGATGAATTTGGCACAGCAACCAGGCCCTGTGTGTGACTGAGACAGCCCTGGGCCCACAGGAAACTCATTCAACCCAGAAACCAGGCCTGGCATGTAAGTGAGACTGCTCTAGAGCTGCAGGAAACTCATTCCATCCAGCAACAAAGCCTGGCATGTGAGTAGAACTTCAGCCATCAGACAAGCCCAGTGTAGAACACTGCCACATACTTCCCTTTAAAGAGACTGAAGACAAGACCCACATAGCTGATCCAGGAGCAGAACATCTTGCCAGAGTGGCACAGCAGGTTCATCTCCAAGAGCTGCAGAAGGAAGAAGTGGAGCTCAGCAGCCAGACCCAAGCCACACCCACCTGGACAAGTTTGAACCTGGTAGATCCAGACCTGGTGCTAAGGTAAGAGCTCTACCAAAGCTCTACACCAAAGGTCAGAAGGTGGGGCCATATAAAATGATAAACAGAAGGAGCTAAGTGTATTCTCAGGCCCCTAGCCCACCCAAAACAAATACAGGAGAAACTAGCACAGAAAAAAATTGGAAATCACACACCTGAAATCTCTGAAATAATACCGTCTGAAGTAAAGAAACAATTGCAGAAAGGTATAGAGCAAATCAGATCAGAAATAATTTCTGAAGTAAAAAAAAATAAATAACTATAATGAAAGAAGTACCAAATACTTCTAAAGAATGCACTGATTAAAAAATAGAGGAGAATAAAAAAAAATGATGTAACCCTTGAATGAGCAATATAGTAAAGTAATAGAATGTATGAAGTAGATTCAACATGCTATACAGGAATTTAAAACCTCAACCACAAACTGGCAAAACTATTTGAATGAAAGTGAAAATAGACTTTCAGACCTTAAAAGAAACCACTGCAACTAGTGAAGAGGTAAGAAAAGATCTCTTCAAAACAACTAGGATGCAAGAAAAAATAATTCAACATCTGCAAGATGATACAAATATGAACAACATAAGACTAATGGGCATCAATGAGAAAGAAGGAGGTCTGTAAAAATGATATCAAAAGAATATGGGCAGAAATAATGGCAGAAAACTTCCCAAATATGGGGAAACAATTTGACATTCAAGTAACCAGAGCATGTAGAACTCCAAATAACATCAATCCAATTAAAACCACACCCAGACATATAATAATCAAGATCCCAGAAATTCAGCACAGGAACAGTATACTAAAAGCCACTAGAGAAAAGATACAGATCACATGTAAGGGAAAGCCCATTAGAGTAATGGCAGATTTCTCTTTACAAACCATTAAGTCAAGAAGAGATTGGAGCAAAGTACTTCAAGTCTTGCAAGAAAACAATTTCCAGCCCAGACTGTTATACCCTGCAAAACTCTCTTTCAAGTTCAATGGAGAAGTGAAATACTTCCATGACAAAGAACAAGTAAAGAATTTCATGATGACAAAGCTAACCCTACAAAGACTATTAAAAGATATTCTAGAGACAGATCAAAATGACTACAAATCTATGAAGGAGAATGGAAAGAACTCACTTAATAGGGCAAGCAATTAAACACAGGACAAAAAGAGGTATACAAAAGCAGTCTTTCAACTATTCTTTTGTATACAGCAGCAGAATATGTCTAGTAGCATATTCTACAGATGGACTTCTCTTGCACCCTATGCGTCATGATTCTGTCTGGTTCTACATGACGGATATCAAGGAAAGAGCAGCAGCTCAGTCCCACAAGTGACACCTGGCCAACAGTAAGTGTTATGGACACTGTCCATGTCCACAACATACTAGAACTTTGTCCAATATCCTATTCTCAAATGATTGCAAGTTCTGGTCATATATTTGTCATTCCAATATTTATGTTATGTTTTATTCTTAACATGGAAACTTTTTCTTAGTTGATATCTTTGTATGTATGTATGTATTAACCTATTGAAATACTATGTGAGTGCTCTGAATTGATTACATATTCATACATATAATATGCAGCATTCTGGCCTCTAAGCTGGACTCACTATGTGATTTGAATTTTGGAATATTGTTTTGAAATATTTTATTTAATTTTAGTTAACATTTGATTATTTTTCTGAATATTGCTTAGTTAAACTTTTTGTTTTATGATTCATACTGTGTCTTTGACTTACAATCTACTTCTAAGACATGGTATATTTTTTCCTAGTATCAAAAACTTTAAAACTTTTTTTAAAAGTATACACAATAGAGGTAGGACAGATATACAGCTACTTTGCCTTAGTTCATTGAGAAAAAATGTTTGTACTAATATTTAGACAAGATATCAGGTCTGCATCTTGTCCTCTACAATGAACACAACAATATGCAAGGTATTAATTATTGTTAACATCCTCCTATCTTGATTTGAAACTGTCTCATTGCTACTTTATTTTTTTTCTCATTAAGATAAATAAAAATTAAAAATAAAAACAAAAAGGTGTTGAAAGAGAATAAGAGATGGGAAAAAAATGTCATAGGATTGATCTGCTGCAATTTTGTACATGGTTGGATTTTTGAACTTCTGTGTAAAAATGTGTAATTGTTTTTTAGCACACTCTATATGGATTCATTGGAATATCAATGATTGATGGAAAGTACTAGTTTTATGTTATGTCTAAGACATCTGATATTCAGAAAGATAGTGATGTTAATTTCAACTGCCTATGTTATAGGATAGTAATATCACTAAGCTTCTCTTCTGGAGGGTTAGCAACTTAAGTTTGCAGACAAAAAATTGGAGAAAAAGAAAGTTTACAAGGATAGCCAATATTTTGGTCTTAATCTTTCAAGGTCAGTGAGGACTCTGAACATAAGAGAACCTGTACTATAACATCCTATAACTCAGTGGTGTCCCAAATTTTCTGTTCAAGATTATGGGGCTACAGAGGAAAGGGATAAATGATGCATAGTGTGCCTAAGGAGAGTCACCTAGAGACAGAACGTTCTCTCAGGATTTCATAGAGAGTAAATTGACTAAGCAATGGCCATAACTCATCCAGATGGCTGACATTGAGAAAAGATATACAAAACGCTGTACATGGTTTCAGGGTAAATCCTCAGGGGTTTTATCTGACTTTGTCAGATAGAAAAGTTACATTTTTGTTGTATAGGTCTTGCTTTATCTTGGTTTTAACCATCTAGTAGAAAAGTCTAACCACAAGCTATAAAAAGTAAAGCCATATTTATATGCTAGCTATAAAAGGCTCAAGTCAACAGCTTCTGACATTGCCAGTTCTGCTGATAATCCACTACTATTAGGGACTATTGGACTATATATACAGCTACTTAGTTCAGTGAGAAGAAAGAGTTGTATTAATAGTGTTTAGAAAAGATATCATGTCTGTATCTTGTACTCTGAACAACTACTATGAAGAGAACAATATTCAATACATTAATTATTGTAACTGTTCTACTAACCTGTTTTGAAACTCTTATTGTTATTTTTCTCATTAAAATTAATAATTTTTTAAAAATTTCACCTTTGCAAAATTAGCAATTATCTTTTAATTACCAAAACGTAGTAGGTTGATTCATACCCTCCACACTCCCCAAAAATGTTTACTTCCTAATCCGCAGAACTTGAGAATATTGTCTTAGCCAGGAAAATGCTGAATGCGACAGTCTTTGGGAAAAGGGTCTTTGCAGGTGTAATTAAGAACTCTGAGTTAACGAGATGACTTCCTGTGATCTGAATGGGCCCCAAACCCAAAGGCAAGTATTACTGTCAGAAGCAAGGGAAAGGATTACAGAGGAAAAACTCACGTGGAAATAGTGGCAGGAATTAGCATTTGCAGCCCTAAGCCAAGGAACACCCACACTGCCAATCAGCTGAGGGTTCTTCTGTGCAATTCAGAGAGAAATCACAAATCAGCAAAGGTCCCAGTCCAGGCACTTGGCAGCCAAGTTTTACAGTGCAGCTATGACTAAGTCCAAGAACCACACCATACACAACCATTCCTGAGAATGGCACAGAAATGGCATCTAAAAACCTCAGTTAGAAAGATACAAATCTCTGATGAAGGTAGATTCCAAGTGCCTTAGGAACATGTGTTTTACCAAGAAGCACAACAAGAAGGGCTTCAAGAAGATGCAAGTAAAAAAAAAGTAGCGCCGGGCGTGGTGGCGCACGCTTGTAATCCCAGCACTCGGGAGGCTGAGGCAGGAGGATTGGTGCGAGTTCGAGACCAGCCTGGGCTACAAAAGTGAGCTCAAGGCCAGCCTCAACTGCATAGCGAGACCCTGTCTCAAAAAGACAAAAAAAAAAGAAGATGCAATAAACAATGCCAAGGCCATGTGTGCACACACCGTAGCTATCAAGACCATCGTCAAGCCCAAGGAGGCCAAGCCCAAGAACATCCTAAGGGAGTAAACCACAGGCTCACTTGACTGGCCTATATCACCCACCCCAAGCTTGGGAAGCACATCCATGCCTACATTGCCAAGGGTTGCAGGCCTTGCCAGCCAAAGGTTCAGTCTCCAGCTTTTTCTCTAGCCCAGGCTCCCAAAGGTGCCCGTGCCCCCATGAAGGGTCCACAGTAAAAGCCTTTTATCTGCTAATATAAAATCAGAAGGACTGGTGTGTCCCCTGGGGTGCCATCTGGGGGAGGGCGTGTTCTCCTGTGCTCTTTATACCTGAGGCAGGGGAAAGAATAATCAGCAAACTACTCCGCTACTCAGCTGTAATGCCATTGGGCGATGCCAGTTGATGCTAGACACCAGGTAACACACTCGCTGCTGCTCTCTGCGGCCACAAGCCAGTACTACTTAATACTAGCTCATGCCAGGTGCTGTGGATCAACTCTGCCCAGTGCTGGTCTCCATCACTGCTAGCCACTACCATTCCACCCCAGCTTATGCCACATGGAGGTTGTTGGGTTTTGTTCTCTGCAGCTCTTGGCCACTGCCATTCAATGCTAGCTCATACTGAACACCATCAGTCAAGTCTCAGTTGCTGCTTTCTGTCACTGATACTTGTTTCCTGCTGATCTCTGGAGCCCTACAGTACTAACAGCCTCTACTGTTTGTTACTTTCTTTCAAAATAGCAGCTTTAGCCACACTACTGAAAATCAAGTCTGCAATCTAAAGAAATAAATCATAAGCAGATTTACAGGACCAACACAGGCTTTATTTGAATGAGACCTGTGCAGCAGCACAGGGAGTCAGTGCATCAGAGGAATCCCTCCTAGACTAACCAAGAAGTGTTAGAGGAGAGAAGCTTACCTAGCAGCTGCAGTCCTGTGACCCTTGCAAGTGTTAGCCTGGTTCACATCAGTGCTCACTAATTGGTCCAAGCGTAGGCCTGTCATCAGTTCAAGTGGCTAAACAGCATCTAGAACAACCACTTTTGATGATGATTAAATGACAAGAGATAGTTGATGCGGCTGATGAGATACCTCAATGGACTAAAGCACCTGCTTAAGCAAGCACAGGGACCATGTGCAATCCCTGGGACCGCATGCCACTCCTGCCCCATCCCCAGGGTGGGCTGGGCCAGCTACGGAGTCCAGGCGTGGTGATGGAAGCCTGTAATCCCAGTGCTGGGGGGTCTGAAAGAAAAAGGATCACTATGAGTCCGAACCGCATAATAAGACCCCCCATAACAACCAAGTACATTTGAGAGAGACAGACAGAGAGAGGGAGAGAGAGAGAGACAGAGACAGAGACAGAGACAGAGAGACAGAGAGACAGAGAGGTGATTGATTGATAGTTTTGCATCTCCATAAAAAATGGTGGGGACCAATACCAAGGAATCTTTAGGAGAACTAGCTGTGTTCATGACAGTTTACTGGGTTCTGAGGAGGCTGGTGGTGTTAATAGCGGACTCAGATCCCTCCCCCCTTGATCTTATCCATTTTAAAGTGGGTCCCTGCCATTTCTTCAAAAAGGTGTCAGTAGTAGAGTCTGCAGTGGCAGAAGTGGAGGGGAACACGATGGCTGGCAGCCGCGCTGCATCTCCTATTGCAGTGGCCTGAAGAGCAGTTTCTAGTTAATCAAAGAAGACACCAAGGCAATTTGTCACAGTCCATCCTGACGAGGAAGGAAACCAGAGTGAAGGGAAGCAAGGAAAGGGGATGTTTAAGCTCTTGGCCACACTACATCCTCTTCCAGGTATCATAAAATGAGACCCAGTAATTTCTGCTCTTCTCACTTGGAGACATAAAGTACTGTCACAGGCAAGGAAAGATTCTCCTGTAAAGTGTTCAAAGGCACCTCAGCCTTGCTGATTCCTGGATTTGTCCTCCGGAAGTATGAGAGAACAAACTACAGTTGTTTAAGATACCAAGTGTGTGCTTGTTACAGCAGCTATAAGACGCTGACACACCAAATGCACTGGTCAGATTTTGACTGCTGGTATAAGACCTGACATAATCCATTTAAAAGAAGAGATTTATTTATGGCTCACAGATCCAAAAGTTTTGGTCCATGATTGCCTGGCTCCAAAGCAGGAACCTCATGGTGGAGGAACCTGGTGAAGCAAAGCTGCACACCTGTGGCAGCCAGGATGCGGATTATGGGAGAACACCAAAGAGAAGTATGTCCTACAAAGAAAAGCCTTCAGTAGTCCACTTTCACCCAGGCCCATCTCCCAAGAGCACATTCGCCTATGAGCATGGTGGATGAATGGAATATGGTGGTCCCATTAGCCAGTCATTTGTCTAAGAGCAGCTTGATCTGGTCAAGTTGACAAATGAGGTTAGCATATCAAGTGTCGTGGTTTACAACGAGATGTCCCCCAAAGGTTCATGCAGTCATCGGTGGGACTTTTTCCAAGGTGATTGGATCTAGAGTGTGTGACACTGGGATTGATACACGGTACAGAGGTCAGGATCAAGAGCACTAGGGCTAAGATGTCAGTGCTACACATCCTAAATAGCCAGTATAAGATATAAGGGATAGAAAGAACTGCGGGCGCTATGGTTGGTGTCTAAGTGTCCCTTGAAAGCCTCATGCAGTCGTTGGGGCTGCTTCTAGAGTTTGTGATTATTTCCTGATCCAAAGCAGGGATTACAGGTATGAGCTATACACTTGCCCTGGGGTAGGTAATATGCCTTACAATGTAAGGAAGGGAGAGAGGCTAGCTATCTGCTGCAGCTGCTACACTCCCTTTTGCTCTTTGCGATTTTCCACCTCCATGAAAGGCTGTACTCTTCCATGTGCCTCTCTGCCTTGGAGCCAGTTAAGTATGGACTGAAACTTCCACTAACTGAGGGTTAGACAAACCTTTCCTTCCTGCATTTTGAGTATTAGGTATTTTGTCCCCGCAATAAGGAAAAGGTACCTCAGACAATCCGTTTTGTTACCTTCTGCCCACCATGAACAGTTTCTCCTTGGCAATGCCTGTCTGCTTTCCCTCCCTCCCTTGGAGCCAGCTGATTATAGACTGAAACACCTATGAACTATGAACCAAATAAAACTTTGCTCCCTTAACTTTTGGCATTGGGCATTCTGTCTCAGCAATGAGGAAAGTAATTAACATATCACATAATATTTTAAAAATCAGTAAACCACCCTATAGCTGAGCCTCATTGTGTTGTGACATCATTTCAGGGTGGAGAATTTGGGATAAGGTCCAGTTGAAGAATACAAGGAGGATGGGATGGGGCCCAGAGATGAAATAAGGCCCAGGAAATCCTTAAGAATTTATTTATACCTTGGTGAAGCCAAGTCTCAATTTTTTCATTTACTCATCAGAGTTAAAGACACTCTGTATGTAGGTATTTAGCTTCTTGCTCTCTGCTCTGGAATACATAAGAAATTGCCAATTATATTTCTAGCGGTCCCTTCAGAGTTCTGGTAATATACATTTTGATTTCTTAATATTTGTAGGTAATTCTGGTTTGGAGAGATAAGCCTGATACTCCTAAGAATCTATCCCAGTCCAATTTTAATCAAACTTCTAAGAAATGTCTTTAATATTTTCCAGAATAAATGTAATAAATGTGCATAAAAACTCAAACAACAGATAAGTGAATAAAATAGAAAATGAAAATCCCTGTTACAGAAGAAGGCATCCACATAGAACAAGGACCGATGGCAGCTGCTGCACACTTTTTCACGGATAAGGAATGACAATTTTATTAATTTATGAGATCAACGTGTGTAGTTGTGACATACCAAACTCCGGTCAAAACAACTACGCCAACATGAGCTTTTATCAAAACAGCAAAGTCAAAGTCCCCTCGTGATTCATCCAGAGAGCTCTCCACTGTCCCTGACCTTTCGGCTGTCCCTGAAATTCCACTACAAGATACCCAGAAACTCCTAAAAGATCTTTGGCCACAGCTTGAAAAATGTTCAATGAGATGCTCGTAAAGTGCTTTTCAGCTATAACATTCAATAAATGTGTGTAGATATGGATGTATTTAACCAATAGTCATAAAAAACCATAACAGAAATCTATTGAAATGGCTACCCATAAACCAGTTAATGCCCATCAGCAATCAGCAAACTAGTAGCTTCTGTCTCGATCTATACTTATGGTTTTAACTTAATGATGTTTTTACTTAGTTGATGGCAGATGTCTCCAGGAGAAGCTGTTAGCACATTACAACTTTATTGAAACTGGCAAAGCAATAAATAATGTTCATGACTTCTCTTTTGTTCACAAGGTTAATTGTTGTCTAATGATATTCTTGTGATGTGTTAAGAGCTTCCAAGGAATTACATATGCAAACCATTACACTAAAAGCAGTAGTTTCCTCAGTACTGCATGCTGCACCAGCCCCACCCCACCCCCACCCCACTCTAGCCCCACCCCCATCCCAAGTATGCTGAGCTGGCAACCTAGTCTGGGTGTGGTGGTGCACACCTGTAATCCCAGCCCTGGGGAGGCTGAGAACAGGAGGATCATTACAAGTCCAATCTGCATAGTGAAACCCTGTACCAAATACATTAAAAAATAATAGATAAATAAAAAGGAAAGACAATAACCTCAATCTATTAATTTAAACTGAAAACATAAAGGTCGTAAAGTACTGGATGATGCAATGATTTTTGTCTTGTTTTAATTTTCATATTGATGTCAACAGATACTTGTTTGGCAAGAGAGTAACCTAGAAGCTCTGGAATACATAAAGATTTATAAGACACTACTTAAATCCTTGGGAAATGTTCAGTTTTGTTGAGGATGCTACGCACGTGAAAGCAAGTGATTGAATGAGTATTATCCAGAGAACATGATGACAAACTACCCCAGCTTGGCTGTAGTATAAAATCTTTTTCACACCGCTGGATTTAGTTCACTAAATTTCATATGAACTACTTGTTAATATTTACTTTGGCGCTTGCTGCCAAATGTACTCTAACTATGAGAGTTTTCATCTGAAGTGCTCCCCCAAAGCTCTTTGCTCAGAGGTAGGACTTTTGGAAGGTGAGTGGATCCTGGTGGCTCTACACTTATTGGTGACTTAGTCCACTGATGACTTCACAGATGGCTGCTACTCAGAGCAGGTGGAAGAGGGGGAATGGCTGGGGACACGACTCACTTCTTTGAAATTTTAGAAATTTGTTCCAGTGGCGCCAATAGTGTCCTTTATACTTTGTCCAATTTGGGCACTGTACTTTAGGGCCTAACACACATGTTATAAATGACATAAGCAGAAAGAAAAAATGGTAATGATGATGGTGGTGGTGGTGGTAAAGAAGGAAAGGGAAGAAGACGAGCACGCGTAGGAACAACCAGAGGAGAAGAATATATCTCTATTTGGTGGGATGAGTGGTTTTTGTTGTTGTTGTTGTTTTGTTTTGTTGCTTTTTACTTTTGCATACACCTTTTTTGCATCTTTTTTCAGCATTTCTCTGACACTGATACTAAATTTTCTTCTCATTTTACAGATGACGAAACAGTGGTGTTAAATGTCCGAGGTCACACAGGAAGTAGCTGCCGCTAAGTGTGAACTCCAAAGCTGACTTTAGAGCATGGATTCTACAGCATGACGCCGCTTGGTACTAAAGGCTGTGCAACCCCTGGTAAATCCTGCCACCTGCAAGTGGGAGGCAGCTGGACAGGGGCCTGGAGCGGTCCTGCTGGCAGTGGAGGAGAAAGCCCCGGGAAGGATCAGATTATTACAGCAGCCCCAAATGGCATTTCTAATGTGCTTGTTCTCTATGGGGCGTTCAGTTACCAAGACAATCATTTCAAATGAGAACTCTAGCGAAGCTCAGAGCAAATTAATTAGCCATGCTGCAGATACATTAAAATTCTGTAAGCAGTTACCATAGGTAACCTTGCAGGTTTTACAAAGTGTGATGCTTTTTCATTTAGGCTGAAACTGAATAATGAATAATTTTCCTTGCTCCCTGCTAAACAGTGAGTGGTGGGAAGCCCTTTCATACCACAGCAATGTTGGTTAATCTGTTGACAAAATGCCCACATCTTCTCTGAGGCCCTCCATGCCCTTTTTCTAGGGTTTGCACCATCCAGCCCTCCCCAACGAACCCCATCACATACCCGGAATAGAGATGGTTCGTCATCCATGGCTATATTGTCAGTATGGGGATCTGGCTGGGACGGGAGCAAGACACCCCAGCATTCCAGGCTGTGACAACCCTGGGAGACCTTGAACACCCACCCTGAGCCTGCCTGGCCAAGGGGCATCACCACAGCACGGCCTCCTGAAGGAAATGACTTCAATACCCTCTGTTAGGCTCAAGTCCCTTGCTCTACAATTTTTGTTATCAGTATAGTTATAAATTTCTTGGCTTTTAACTTTAATTCCTTCCATTAAGTATAAATATATCTGCGCTTGTTCACCACTACCTGTTCAGCAGCTAAAAGAGTGTCCAGTATATAAAAGATATCAACAGAATTTCTTTTTTTTTTTTTTTTTCCATTTATGTATTTGGTACAGGTTCTCACTATGCAGCTCAGACCTGCAGTGATCCTCCTGTTTTCAGCCTCCCTTACACTTGGATTACAGGCATGTGCCACCTTGCCTGGACTCAGTTGCCCGCCCAGTGCATCCTGGGGATGGAGCTGGCACAGCATGTGGTACCAGGGTTCGAACCTGACTCCCTGTACTTGCCAAAGCAGGCACTTAATCTGCTGAGCTATCTCACCGGCCCTCAACAAAATATCTTGAATAGATCATTAACTCCAAATGCACTTGCCAGTAATGTCAATTTTACTGAGAATCTCCTAGGAAGGGGAAGGGAGAATGAAGTCCTACCCCACAGGAAGGCTTCCACCCAGTCTCCTAGTGCACACTCCTTCTCTAAGACGTCCTCTCTTTTGTCCCCCTCTGTCCCTGCGCCCACTGTCCCAACAACCTAGGAGGGCATGCCCTTCCATCAAAACGAAGCCTAAGTTTCCTGTGCCCTCTCTCTATCTCCACCTCAGAAATCATTTCAGACAAAGACAAAAAATCCAAACTTCAACAGAGAATTGATTAATTTAGGAAATATTCATAAAGTAAGCTATGTAGCCATTACAGAAATGGCTTAATGATAGATTGATGTGTTAGCATGTTGGTAGATATACAGAAAGACAGGTACCTGCATACATACACACATGTCAAAACATTGTTTTTAAAAGAGAAAGCCATAGTAAAAATCTATCATATACTTTTTTGTTTGTTTGTTTGTTTTTGGTTTTTTTTTGCGGGACCAGGGTTCAAACTCACGACCTTGCACTTGCCACGCAGGCACTTGTGCCTCGGAGCTATCTCCCCAGCCCCCTATCATATACTTTTATGCATAGAAAAATACATACTAAAATGTGTTTAGTAGAGCTCTAGAAATACATATAAAAGCTGTTAACTATGACTGCCTTCAGTAGTAACAGGAGATTATTCTTAAGGTATTTTTTTGATACTGTGTGAAGTTCCAGTGACGTGAATGGCTGGTATGTTTGAACTTCTTTATTTGAAAATTAGATAAGCATCATTGTATTGCGAAGGAAAGAAAGTACACATCAGCACTGAGTCGGAGAGTCAAGCAAGGCATCAGCCAGTTTCATCATGCTCCTGGAAAAGTTCTCCCAAGCAAACAGGAATGTTATGCCCTGGGGTGTCTGCAGAGTGCACAAGATTTATTTCATAGGAATTGAACGCTGCTCCATTCTCTGCGACAGTGAACCCTCAAAGCACAGTATAATACCTGCCATATCCCCAGGCCAAGAACCTCAGCGAGCTAATAATCAACTTAAAGTGATTTGTTTCCAAAGACACTATTTAGCTGTAACTTGGGGGTGGTATTCCCCCAGAACTTTTGGCTCCCTCCACCATTCTTTTCTGGAAAATAATTTTCTTAAATCAGAATAAATTAGTTCTTGCGATTATATTGACAATACAATGGGATAAATGTTTGTAAACATGTTATATTTATAAAGATCTCTCCGTTCACATTAACTTGGGTTTCTGGAGTGTATTTCTCACTGCATTATTTATTGTCTGCCTGTCCTGTTCCTCGTATCCACCACTCAATAATGTGTCCTATGAAGTTGCTGGGTTAATTGGTAGAGTAAAAAGAGAAGGAGAGCCGGAATTTTCTGGGGGTATTGTTAGCTCCTGGAGTAATCCTGCTCGCCGTTGGAGGTTCCTGTGAACTTGCCCAGGGCACAAAGGCACAGGCTGGGACCCTCCGCTATGCTGCTCCTGCCATGGACCCCACTAGCAAGGACTGTAACCTGAACCAGAGAACAGTAACCTTTCCACCTCCAATTTTTGGGTGATGACTATTGCCACAGTGATAAAGAAAGTGAGGAACACACGTATCTTTATAAGGAGCCATCAAAAGTACCATGAATGCTGCTGTCAGCTTGCCACTAGGGTTGAGAAGCAGGCTTGCAAAATCATCGGTGTGCCCTCGTACATCTTATTTGCTGGATCTTCTGACTCTCTCCCAACGTCAAAATGACCATAAAAGGTAAATGTTTTGAATTAACTCAGGACAATGAAGCAGCCATGATAGAGTAACTAAAATCACCCACAAAAGATTGCCTCTAGAACTGCTTCAGAAAGCAGCAAGAGGGGCCAGCGAGATAGCTCAGTGGACTAATGCACCTGCTTAGCAAATGCAAGGACCATGGTTCAATCCCCAGCCCCACATGCCATGCCAGGGCAGCCACAGGCCGGCCTGAGATGCCAAAGTGGCACACACCTGTAATCTCAGTGCTGCGGAGGCTGAAAACAGGAGGACCACTACAAGCCCGAGCTGCATAGTGTAAGCCTATGTAAAGCAAGGGGAATGTGGTGAAGAGGATTAGTGGCAATGTATCTTTTACTGAATACGTCTTTGTTTAAATTTTAACATTTACTCTGTGCTTCAGTCACACCTCCTGTACCTCCAAGCCAGCTGAAAAGAGAAGGCTGTAGTAGAAGGACAGAATAGAAAGCACTATGCCATCAGATAAGGATGGAGATTACTAATAAAAATGCAATGAGTTGAGCACGGCACACACATTCAGGTTCATGGCCTCACAGCTTCTATTCTGCATCTTCCTGGAACTAAAGAAAATTGCTAATGTAATCAGCAAATCCCTAGATCACTGACAATTGCAGATGATAAATTAATAACATGCCAGTTTAATTTAGAAAATGATTAGCTAATGAAAGAGGCTCTGTTTAGATCTGAAGGATCCCATATTTCCAGCCTTAGAGCTTCACTTCCCTAATACAAGGTCTTGACAATGACTTGCTAACTGTTAGAGATGGAGTCCAGTTTAAACTCTGATCGGGCCATGTGGACAAAGGTGAAACTGATATATTTTAGACCTCCTCTTAAGAACCGCTCTCATGAGGAGCAGAGAGACAGTTCAAGCACTCCTGCTGAGTGCTGGAGAGAGTTGGACAGGAGCAGAGAAACTGGAAAGAAAGTATAGGCAACGCAGAATCAGCACCAAAACCAAATGGAATACTTTTCTTTGTGACAGGGATCCTCAGGCCACTGACAGCGTCGGATGTCTTATGTGTTTCTGTTATCCATATTGTGGACTCTGTGTGTTTCCTGATTCATGAAACCATATTATCTTTTAGTGGAATCTCATCTGAAAGTCTCTGCCACTTGCCCAACCTGTAACTGTCACTATTCTTTCTTCTGGCAGCGGAATTAATATGACCTCACCCTAAAGTTCCAAAGGACTCCCTGCTGCAGGCATCACCTCTATCTGGCCACACCCCCTCCTCTAAGCCCCAATAAACATAGAGCTCACCATGGTTTATGAATTCACTTTCAGTGTCTGCATCTCGAACTTCTGGAAAAATAACCCTTAATGCTAAGTGTGACTTCATTAAAAAACTACTAGACTAGATCCTAATTGGATCTCAAAGCCATAAACTTGCAACTTAGAGAAAACTAAATCTCACTGTTATGAGGTTAATTTATGTTGAAGTCCTAATACTTAGTATCACATCAGTGATGTCACGAACTAAGTATGAGCTTACTTGAAAATCATTCTTTCAAGATGATTGCATTAAAATGACATTAATAAAATGGTCCCTAATTCAATATCCTATTCTCATCAAAAAAGGAAATGTTGATACATGTACGCACAGGTAGAAAACCACAACTACATACGGTAGAAATCAGAGTGATTTATTTATAAACCAAGGAATGTCAAAAATTGTCAGAACCCCTACAAAAGAACATTAAATCAGAAAATGAAAAGATATATTTGTTTATAGATAGGAGGAAACAACAGAGATTATATTCTCAAAATTTTATTGTCAAACTGCTATACAAATTTAATGCAATTCCAATCAAAGTATTACTAACGTATTTCACATAACTAGATGAAACTTTCCTGAAATTCTTTTGGAACCAGAGAAAACCTAGAATAGCAACAGCAATTCTGGGCAACAAGGGCAAATCATGGGGTATCAAAATCCCATACCTGAAATCATATGCAAAGCCACTGTGATATAATCAGCATGCGTATTGCCAAAATCATCAGACCTGAGGATCAGTGGAAAGACACACGTCCAAACACACCCAGCCATTCATCATTGACAAAAGAGGCAAATGTGCTCGTTGGCAGAAGGATAGCCTCTTTAGTAAATGGTGCTGGAAAAACTGACTTTCCACATGCTGAACACTAAAACTAACCCTATATCTATCACCATGCACTAAAGTCAAAATGGATCAAAAATCTAAATATTAAAATAGAAACAATAAATTTACTAGAAGAGAAAGTGAAAAGAAATCTTGAAGACATATAGATGAAGGCAGAGACTTCGTGAACAAATCCCTGACTGCAAGGGAAATAATACAAAGAATTAACAAGTGGGATCTCACCTTATGAAAAGCTTTCACACTACAAAAGAAATCACCAATAGACTGGAAAGACAACTCACAGACTTGGAAAAAATTATATTCATTTGTCCCATAAGCAAAGGACTTATATCTAGAACATTTTTTTTTTTTTTTTTTTTTTTTTTTTTTGGCACCAGGGATTGAACTCAGGACTTTGCACTTGCCAGGCAGGGACTTGTGCCCCTGAGCTATCTCCCTGGCCCCTTATCTAGAACATTAAAGAATTCTCTTTAAAATCAGACCCCCAAATCCAGTGTTCCAATCCACAAATGGGCATCTAAGGTGAATCAACACTTCTCAGATGAAGAAATACAAAGGACAAATAATTACATGAAATACTGTTCGACCTCATTGCTTATTCACAAAATGTAAATTAAAACAACACTGAGATTCCATCTCGCCCCAGAAAGAAAGGCTATCATGAAAAAATTAACCAATAACAAATGCTGGAGGGACTGTGGGGAGAAAGGAACCCTTCTCCACTGTTGGTGGGAGTGTAGACTGGTGTAACTGTTGTGAAAATCAGTGTGAAAAATATCTTTTTAAAAAACTAGGGTCAGAAATTCCATTTGAGCCAGCTACCCAGATTCTGGGTAATTTCCCAAAAGAATTAAAAACAGCAAATAACAGCGATATATATGCACCCATGTTTATAGCAACACATTATACGATAGCTCAGTCTTGGAAACAACACAGATACACAGCAATAGAGGAATGGATAAAAAAGATATTTTGTACATAATTGAATACTGTTTAGCCATAATTAAGAATAAACTGAAGACATTTATAGGTAAATAAATGCAACTCAAAACCATACTTATAAGTGAAATAAATCAGACTCATATGCATAAAGATCATATTGTCTCACTCACTAGCACGAGAAAATGAACAAGTAAAAAAGATCTGATATGTACAACTGGTATTGTGAATTGGGAAGAAGCTGTTCAAAATGAAAGACAAACCATGATAGGGGAAGGGGAAAGGGAATGGAAAAAATATATGTATATACAAGATAGTTAAGATGGTTATACACCTTAGTTCATTCAAAAGAAAGTTTTGTGCTAATATTGAATGGACATGATGCTCTGCCTATACCTTCTATTCTAAATAAGTATGGTGAGGACAATACAGTTACAATGTATTGTGCCTGTCCAACTAATCTGATTTGAAACTCCATTTCATTGTTATACTTATCACTTCTTCTGTGTAAAATTAAAAAAATATTGTTTTAGCCCTAACCCTGGGGCACACTGAGAGGGCAATTGAGACTGGGAGTGGTGGCATGCATGTGTAATCCCAGCACTTGGGAGGTTGTAAACAGGAAAATCACTGCAAGTCTGATCTAGTAGTGAGACCCTGAGCATCCTGTAGACCCATCCCTAAAATACAATCAATCAATCAATAAAATATTGACAAAACTACAAGAAACTAAATGAGAAAGGCATGGATGGGATTCTCACCAACTGATTCCTCAGAAGAAGCCAACCCTGCCAATACCTCGATGGTAGACTTCTAACAACAACAACAGCAACAAAAAGTGCAACATTAACATTAAACTGTTGGTTATGCCACCAAGTTTATGTTAAGAAGTTTTCAGTACTTCATCATAGCAGTGTCAGGAAACTCAAAGTCCTGGTTCAATAGCCATGGGCTTAACCACTAGTATGTAAAAACAATGCTTTCTCCACTTTGACCAAGTATTTCAATAATTGGTCTTCAGTAAAACAGCTTCAAGTTGAGATGGGTCTTGAGTTTCTAGCTATGAAAGAGAAACTTGCATTTTAGACCCAGTTGACCGTGTGAACTTGAGCAAGTTATTTACGCCCCTGTACCACAGTGTTCTGATTGGAATCGAGGAGTTAGAACTCATCTCTTGTACCTAGTCTAAGTGCAGTGGCCAAGGAGAGCACCCTCGGGGGAGTAGGACCTCACATCTTCATCCTGACCCAGTGGCTCTGATCCCTTCATAGGCTGAGAATCCAATCATCAGAGTTCAGTTGATCCTTTCACACAGTGACCCAGTAGGCAGGAGCCATGCCTCTCCTTTCCACTGAGTAAGCAAGTCAGATTTGGGATCACTCTCTGCCTTGGTGATTGACAGATCCCTTGGCTGACTGGAAAGGATACAATCAGCGTATTGCTTTGGAAAAAGAGAGATATTTTTACTTTCATGTCAGTGCATTTGCCATCATGGACTAAGTGATCTCTGAGCTTGGACAACCCTAAAAATGATATCATTTATTTCGCCACTGTTTGAGGGGCTTCTTACTACTGTCCTTATTATCACTTCCAATTTGCTGCTGCTGCTATGTTCTAACCATTCTTGAATCAACATCTTCCTTTATTATTTTTCTGTTGTGTCTTCTCTCTGTCTCTCTGTCTGTCTCTCTGTCTCTGTCTGTCTCTTTCTGTCTCTCTGTCTCTGTCTCTGTGTCTGTCTGTCTGTCTCTCTCTCCTCTTTCCCCTCTGATTCCTGGCTTTGGTGCTGGCAAAGTATCCTATTATAACTATCACCAGGGATGGCAAAATAATCAGAAGTAGAGTCTTTGGCTTTTGCAGCTTAGATCTTTGCCTATTTTACTCATGGACTTTGCTAGTTTTCTTGAAGTTTACCAAGGGTTTGAAAGAGTCCTGTTATGGTTTATGTCTAGTTGTTCCCCCAAAGCCTCATGAGTCAGGGGGCGGTGACTTCTAGAGTTTGAGACTTGATCCATGATTCCTGGGATTATGAGTTTTAGTACTGATGGGATTATGGGTCTAAGTACTTCCAGGATTATGGGTGTAGCCTAAGGTGGAGGCTGAGGTGGAGAGCCTGAATGTAATATAGAGAGAGACAGAGAGACTCAGCTGTTGCCCTCTGCTCCTTTGGTTGGTTGCCTCTGTTGCCACTGTTGCTGTTCCACCACCATGAACTACTGCTGTCTACCATGTGCCTCCCAGCCTTGTATCCAGCCGAGTATGGACTGAAACCTCCAGTAACTGAGTTAATAAACCTTTCCTTCCTTCATGTTGAGTGTTGGGTATTTGTCTCAGCAACAAGTAAAAACTAACCAAAACAAGTCCCAAGTAGTTAGTGGTCCTGGGTGCCATGGTGAGACACAGTGAGCCTTCCTCACATTTACTGCAAGAAGGTAAAGCCACAGCCACAATTTCCAAAAAGAAAACGAATGTCATGTACAACGTTCTATACTTATCTAAAGCTTTCCATATAGTATCCTGCTTGATCTTCATCAACTTAGGATATGGCAGGACGATATTATTTCCACTTTAAGGATCAGAATCAGAAAGACCAAGTAGCACATTCACAGAAAGAGCACATTTCACATTTACAAGTTCTGTCATCTCTCCAATCACTCAAAAAGTTATTTAATCACATTCATGAAGATATGACTGTATATGAGCAGAGCCTCTTTCATAGCCATCAGGATATACCAAGTGAGTAGAGTTAGCTTGCCTGAGATTGCATTGATTTAAGGTCAGATTTAATGGGGCCTTAAGCTATGTCCGGTTAGCTTTCCCCCCAAGAAGCAGAATGGCATCTCTCTAAAACACTCTCTCTGAGTGAACTAATTTGCTGTAATTTCATGCCTGACTCAAGAGCTCTATTTGTCTAATCAGGTAGAAGCCAGATAAATTAAAGGGATGAGCAAATTATTTTTATTTATGGTTCCAGGTCGATAGTCTCAGAGTAAGGACCTCTGTTTACCCCACACTTAACTCACAACAGCAACAGGCTTTGGAGTCAGTTTTCCTGCACTGCAGCCAACATCCTGTAGATTCATCATAAGTACACAAGCACATTGCTCAAAAAGCAACAGTCTTCAATATTTTCTAGGAAAACAAGGGGATTATCCATGCTATGTAGTATTTACTACCATTTTCAGTCTCTGACCCTGGACTTTCCTGAAATGGTGGCAACAAGAAGTAATAACTTTTACCTTTGCTGAAATTTTCCTGCAGGCCAAAGACTAAGGAAAGTTACACCAGAAGCTCAGAATAGTGGAAGTTTTCTGTGGAAAAGCAAATATGTTTAGGAAGGAAATTCATTATTATTTCCATTGCATCTTGGTTCTAATGAGGCTTCAAACTGGAAGTCTCTGAAGTGAGTGTTGGAAGCTCACCTCAGGAGTACACCCGCAACTGAGATTAGAGCAGAGAAGAACCGCAGGTTTGCTCCTGGAACAGTGGGGAATAGCAGTAGCCTTCCTTGCTCTGCAAAGGTTTTGCCTAAATCATTTGCCAAAAAGACAGAACACAGGTTTCAGTAAGTCTTTCAGATTGAGGTAGCACAGGACTCATTATTAGATTAGAGTCTGGAAGCCACCAAGGTGATTACGGATGGGCAAGCCTCCCACATCCCTGAATTACTCTTCCCGAGGCAATCCGCCCACACTGCTGTACCAGGCTGGCTATCTGTCAAGTGTCACCAGTACACTTGTGAGGCCCAGATACACAGAAACTTTCCAAGCTCTACTTTGTCAGACTTTTATCACATAAATCATATTTGATCATTCTCTACTCCTTTAAATCTTATTTCCACTATCTCTATATCCTTCTTATTCCCACAATCCTTCCAATATTTCACTAATAAATCCTCCTCTAATACCCAAATGTTAGCTCCTAACAGAGATTTCTAGTCTTTCTTTTTTCCCTAATTAAACTTTTTCCCTAGGTGATAGCATTCATTTTTGTCATTTTAAATTTTATCTATATACTTTATGATACTAAAAAATTGCCCTATAGACTTTGGTCTTGTGGGTTCTAGATCTGTTTCCCTAACCACTTTCCTGTTGTCTTATCTTTTGTTACTCAATTTAACAAGGCCAACTTAGGTCTTCCTCTAATTTGCCACACAGATTTTGTTCAGGAACCAGCACTTATCCCAGAGAGAGGTCTAGAAATGGTAGAATAGATACATAGATCAAATTAACTACCTCACTGAGCACAATTTAAAAAGCCTTAAAAATATTTCTAACTTTTTTAGCAGGCACCAGAAAACTAATATGTTAGTGAACAATTATGAGACCAAAACCTAAGAACAAATAAAATTTATAGTGATGAGCCCAAAATCAGGGATCACTTGTTCCTTAGAGAATTTCCAATTTTTATAGAAATAGCTGGAAGGCAGAGAAGAGAGTTGAGCTTTCAATAAACTTATAGGTCAAAGGAATGCAAATTGGAATTTGGGGCCTCTCAAGAAAGGAACCCCTAACAAAACCCCTATGCTTCACTTTAAGGTCCTATATTAGGATTCTCCAGAGAAATTGTATATTTGGAGAGAGTGAAGGAGTCACAGAGAAACAGACAGACAGGCAGACAGACAGACACAGAGAGAGACAGAGACAGAGCAGCAGAGACCAACATACAGAGAGACAGAGATAGACAGAGACAGAGAGAACCCCAAAATCTGGAGGGTAGGTTATTAGGCCATTGGCTTAGAAATGCAAGACAGCAGGCAACCTTTTCAGGACCCCTTGCACCCCTCAGAGCTGCTCCTATTTCCCAACAAACCTTTTCTACTCTGAACCTCCTTTGTCCCTTGCAATTCATTCTTCGATTTCGGATGACACAAACTCTGCACGTGTCTCATATAGCAGGCTGGAAGTTGTATTTCTCCCACATTGTTTTGGAGGCCCCAGTGAGATATTCGGAAGGAGATAAGGGTTTGATTTTGTTTCACAACACCCCTTAATGGAGTGGTGCCTTGGTCCATGAACATAATTCTTCCCCCAGTTCTGAACACAGACCAAATTGGATGAGAACCAAATGAATTTCCACAATGACCTCATAGGAAATAGGATTTAATTTTCATCAAGGTCAGCTTGTGACCAGAACTGTAGAAAGAATTGACTTTGTGAACTAAGATACCACTGTAGCTTGACTGGATTCTGGATTGTGATTCATTTACATAATCAAAAATTATCATCCACTGTTTCCTGGTTGTTCAAGCTTTTGTTAGTTGCCTAAATCCTGTTGAAAGATGAGAGCAGGGAAGAGTAGCGTGTCCACATACTTATGGTTCTTTGATGGGATATTTTTATTTTTGCAAGCAGGGCCTGATATTCCTGTTTTCTACAGTGTTTAGACTTACTTCTACACTGGTTGCTGAATTGGATTGTGTTCCTTTCTTGACTTGTGCGGTAGTTATGGGATCTTTCATGTTAGCTGTCTGGAATGGTGTTTCAAAATTCTAATTGTTTTGCTCTTGAATATGTCTCAGACATCGTCAGTTCACCACTGTTATCGATGATCGTTATCACTGTCAGAAAATGGGAATATGCTTCTCTTTACAACCCTGACAATCTTTTCTCCTTTTCAGTAGGAAGCTTCTGAGCCCCTCGAACAGGAGGGCTTATCTGTGGTCATTCCTCTATCAGCTACATAACCCCCATCAGAATTTATGCTTATCACAAAAGACACACATGAAGATTTTGGCTGACTCCGCACCTGGGCAGGGTTTTCGCCTGTGACCAACAGGACCAACAGGAGAAAACAAGCAATCAATCAGGACTTTTGATCACTGATTTAGTTTTTATTAAGTTTACTGCTACAATGGGGATGTACACTGTAATCATATGAACCACAGGCAATTTTGTATGTGCACTGATATATCTTGATGCCTCTTTTTTTCCGAATCCCTCCCCTTACTTCAATAAAAATTTAGCAAGTAGTGCCTCAGGCAAAGAATTGACACCTAAAACACACAAAGAATTGAAAAACATCAGACCAACCCAAATTAAAATCCAATCCAAAAAATGGATATTTGAAAATGATATACGGTTCCCAGAGGAAGAAATGCAAATGGCAAATAAATATATGAAAAAATGTTCAACATTTTGGTCACTTGAGAAGTTAAAATAATTCTGAGAGTTTACCTCACTCCAGAAATAATGGCTCTCATCAAAAAATCTACTAATAACAAATGCTGTAGAAGCTGTGTGAGAGAAAATAAAACGCTCCTACACTGCTGGTGGGAGTGTAGACTGGTACAACCACTGGAAAATCAGTGTGAGGACTTCTCAAAAAAACTCTGATTAAATGTTCTGTTTGAACCAGCGATTCTCCTTTTGTGTGCTTACCCAGAAGAATTTAAGACATTGTACCACAATGATATATGTACACCCATGTTTATTGCAGCAAAAATTACAGTGCAAATCTTGGCGAAAACAAAAAACACGTGATATTTTTATACAACGGAGTAGCTCTTAGCTATAAGGAAGGACAAACTTGAGGCTTTTATAGGTAAGTGGATGCAACTAGATACCATACTTGCAAGTGAAACAAATTAGACCCTTATGTACAAATATTGTATTGTCTTCTTAGTGTAAGAAATGGAAAGAGCACATAAGATCCAAAATGTACAATAGGTAATTGTGAAAGGGAAAAAGCTGCTAAAAAAGAAATAACAAGTAAGATGGGGAAAGGAGAGGAGAAGGAAAGGAAAAGAATATAAATATATGTGTGTGTTAAGATACTTATAGTACTGATTTCTATTAGTTTGTACTTATAGTCCTTGATCAATTTTTCATGCCTATATCTTGTAGTCTGTGTAACTATTTGGAAGGAAATAATATGTAATATAATAACTGTTGTTAATATCCTATTATCTTGTTTCAAAATGTTACATCATTGTTTTTTCTCTTAAACATAAGTAAGTTTAAAAAGAACAAGTGAAAAATAATTTTTGAACTCACCAATTTTCCTTTTGCTCTTTCTAAATATTTCCATGCAAAGACCATTTATATAGATTTGCAGGGTAGACAAACTCATTTAAAACATTACCAGACATGTGTTATCTTTGGCAGCACATAAACTAAAACATTACCTGATAAAGACTGACAGGTTTCAATCCCCGGTTCCAAGAAAAAAAAAAAAAAAAGAGAGACTGATAGGTTCAAGGCTTACAGAGGAATAAAGGCTTTAAAGTTGGAATCATAAGCTAGGCGTGGTGGCACATGCCTTTAATCCCAGCACTCGGGAGGCTGAGGCAGGAGGATCGGTGCGAATTAGAGACCAGCCTGGGCTACGAAAGTGAGCTCAAGGCCAGCCTGAACTACATAGCAAGACAGACAAATAAGTAAATAAATAAATAAATAAATAAAGTTGGAATCATAAAATTACATATGAGTTAGGTTAATATATATATATATATGCGTTTCTATGTGTTAACTTTTAGATATACATGGGGTCTGTTTCAAAAGTGTATACACACTTCAGAAAAAGGAAAACTTGCATAAATATCCTAATGCTAAATTTACTGTGTTATCATGAGGTGAATGCAAGTTGCCTGTGACCTCTGCAGTCGCAAGAGGTGCTTTGAGTGATGACCACTAGCTTCCAGACATTTATGAGCACAAAGCATTGCTCTTTGGGTAACCTTGGTCATTGATATTGATGCACACGCATTTTCAATTTCTTCTCTAAGGCTCAGCAGTGCAGGGATATACAATATGCTCTAAGATTGAGGGTAAGACTATCTGTTAAAGAAATATAATTTTTTTCTTTTTTCTTGGGTGCATATACATTTTGGGGGCAGACTTTGTATTGCCCTCTAAAAGTTTTACCTAAGTTGGCCTATGGATAAACAAACACTCAAGACATTGTCTCAAATGCTTATGATTCATATAGCTTAACAGTGGGCTGATTTGTCAGTTTTATAAATGTAATATCTACTCTTTGTCTGAAATAATTTAACATTTTTTTCTTGGTTAAAGATAATACGTTTAAGTCACGCATGGTGGCGCATACCTGTAATCCCAGTACTTGGGAGGCTGAGGCAGGAGGATCGATGTGAGTTCGAGACCAACCTGGGCTACAAAAGTGAGCTCAAGGCCAGCCTGACCTGCATAGCAAGACTCTGTCTCAAAAAGACAAAAAAAAAAAAAAAAAAAAAAAGTTTAAGTCGAGCATGGTGGCACATGCCTGTAATCCCATTTGGGACACAGAGACAGGAGGATTGGTGTGAGTTGCAGACCAGCCTGGGCTATAAAAGTGAGCTTTAGGTCAGCCTGAACTGCAAAATGAGACCCTGTCTCACAAAGACAATATATATATAATCTGGTCCTCATGAATTATCTAAGGCAATGGTTAAAAGATATCTAAGTTGGTCCTAGTTAAAAGGTTAAGCTTTTGGTGCTGGCAAGATAGCTCAGTGATCTGAAGTGCCTGCCTAGGCAAGCTGAGGCAAAGTGCAGGGACCACAATTCAATCCCTGGCACCACATGCCACACCAGCCCCACCCTTAGGATGGGCTGAGCTGGCCCCCTTCCCAAAAACAAAACGTTAAGCTTCTATGTCTAAAGCAAGAAAGTTTGCTTACAATAATGAAATTCTCTGGGTAAACTTAGAGAATAAGATTTAAGAGTCAACTGTCTTATATTTTACTAAAATAGTTTCTTGTGTTCTCATTATTAGGCTTTTCATTACTTAAAAATTGTTTCAAGAGTTAAAGATTATATGTGTTGACTTATAAAATGTTTTCAGTAATCAGCTTATGATTATTTAAGTGAACAGCTATTATTGTAGTTTATAATTTAACCTATATATCTGACACTAGAGATAGATAAAGAAACAAACTATTCTGTGAACCTAAGCATTAAAGCTAAGTTCACAGAGTTAAAACTATATAAGTTTAACACATACAAAATAACTAATAAGTGCTCTCTTTTATACAATATATGATCAGATCTTAAACATATAAAATGATCAAAATTTGACTTCTCTTTAAATCTGATCCAGTCAGATAGTTCAGAGGATTAAAACTCCTTCTTAGGCAGATACAAGGACCAGGGTTCCATCACTGGGGTTTGGTGCCAGCCCTGCCCCAGGGGCACACTGAGATGGCAATTGACACTGGGCCTGGTGACGCAGGCCTGCAATCCCAGCACTTGGAAAGCTCAAAGCAGGAGAATCACTACAATTCCAATCTGTGTAGTGAGACCCTGTAGACCCTGTACTAATTACATAAAATTAAAAATAAATAAACAAATAAATAAAAATAAATCTGATCCTGACATTTAAACTTGACCTACATTTATTTTTTTAACTAAATAAACATTTTGTTATTGTATAAATAAGATACATTCGTATGTTGAATAATTAGCCTATTTATGCTCATTGACACTGTTTCCTAAACTCACCAGAGCTGTAAAGATGTTCTTAATTATTGTCACTATAATTGTACCTTATAAAACTTGTTAAAGGACTCTAAAATCTGTCCTTAGAGTAAAAACTAAATATGTAAATATTTCTACATAGCTAATACTAATTATTGTTAATTGCATGGTATATCATCCAAATATCTGTGATGACATATACATGCTCAGTCGGAGTTGAACAGATTGGTTATATCAACATATGTGTGTGTGTGTGTGTTACAACACTTAGAGATGCTCTAACACTGTAATATCACTTTAAAAATTAAAGATAGAGATTAATAACCTGTAAAATACATCCATAAAAAATAAATTCTACTTAGATGTCATGGGATGGTTAAAAAATAACAATCAAGTAAAAGTTTCTTTATCTAGTTTGATATTTTATAGTTAGATAAATGTAACTGGCTAAAAAGTTATTCTATATAAATTGGAGATTAAATATTTCAGAGATAATAATGTCAGCATGATAATTAAACTAAAATTTTATGTTTCTCCTTAATCTCAAGTTTTCTCAGTAAAGCCTTATAATTGTTATACATTCTGTGAGAATTCAACTGAAGACAACCATGATCACTAAAGAAAAACAGATCATTGGTCATACTGTATATGTCAAGGTACTAGATATTTAGCTAGGATGATAAAATTAAGCCTACCGTTTGCACTATGATACTAATACAACCAATCTCTTCTGGGTGTTCACCAACTGAGTACTGGAAACCAGAGCTAGAAAGATAGCTGGACTGAGTACAGCCACTATTTAACTGGGCCTTGCAAGGGAACAGAAACCAAGAACATGAAGGGACCGTTCCAAAGGATCTTACAACTCAGGTATATCACCCAGTCTCCTGAGAAGGAGGATAGTTGGACCCCAGAAAACAGGAGTCAACTAACGCACAAAGTGCTAAAAAGGAGAGTCACCAAACAAAGGAAGTCTCCCATGTTGCCACAGAAATCTAAATGGTCAAGCAAGGTTATGCACCATTCTGGTAACTGTCACTGATAGAAGCATAGTGTAGGATCTACACATGATTCCAAAAATAATGCCTGAAAAGACTAACTGGCCTTGATATATACTGAGAAGTTAATTTTGATTAACACAGGTCTTATTTAACTTGGTCTTAAACATCCAGCAGAAAAGTAAACAAAAGATGTGTCACAATAATATCATTATAATAAAAGTAGATACAGCATGAAAGCTCTAATCATGGACCCCTGTGGAGGTTTCCAGATACACTAATAGTTACCCACTGTTATGGTTCAATGAGGCTAAAAAGCCACACTATCAGCTACAAAAGCTCAGCAAAAGTCCTTAAGTTCCTTAGATAAAATTGTCCTTCAAAACCACCAAACTCTATCTTGTACATCTTTAGATAAATAATTCAGACCTGGTGAAGAAAAAGATCTTTTAAAAAACCTTTAGAGTTGTGGCTAACTGCCATCAGTAGAGAGATTTAGGAGCCAATTGCTTATGATTACTATTCTAGTCCATTGGTTTTGTTTGTTTGTTTGTTTGTTTTGTTACCAGGAATCAAATTCAGGATTGTCTTTGCCACTGAACCATATCCACAGCCCTCCAGACCCTTAAGCTCAGGGTCTGGGTGTGGCTTTTTCCCTAAACTGCCTTTTCATTCCAGTGTTCATGCTTTAATTGCATATGCTTTAATCTCTTGCAAAATTTTGTTTATTTTTACCTAGATGCTCCATACAAGAATGTAAATGAAACCAGTAACTGTGCTAGGCTCTCTTTTTTTGGGGGGGGGGGGGTGATGTCCACTAGACTGATCTTGTAAAGCAGTTCATGACTTCTAAATGGAACACAGCCTCTATCCAGGATCCATTAGGTTAGCTCTCTGTAGAAGTAAAAGCTCTGACTGTGGTTTCCCCTACACCAAACCGTCTCAGCTCAAAGCGGCTACATTGAAACTTAACCTATTCTTCTTTAACTGCAATTAGGACTAGTTCTTTAGAAAGGAAAATTTAGAGTCAGCTAAGTTAGGTGGAAATTAATTGGCAGTCAAACAGGGACAGGCTCTCAAGGAAATTGGTGTAAAAGATTATCACACATTAAAACTGTGGCTAGAGGTACATTGGAAAGAAAGAAGGCCTTAAGTAAAGTCACAATGGCCAGACATGCATACCTCCCTAAGGTATGAATGGAAATCTGAGATTATATTATAATTGGCACTCCCGTCCATTAATCCCAGATATGCATCAGACATACAATTGGGTGGTCATAATGCCTAGTCCCAGTCTTCCTCAAAGTGTTCCTGTTTCAGAAATCATAGATAAGCCAAGGTTAATGATGTCAGCCACATACCTTTTCTACATGACCCACCTCCCTAAGTGGCTATATTTGTAATCTTACTGGTTGATTAGCTTCACCTGTATTATAGCTATATTGTGACTTTGCTGTATAAATTACCCCTTATAAAGTGCCTGGGTGTTAATTCACTCAGAATCTATCCCTATTCACCAAAAACCTTTTCCTGCTCTTAGAAAAGAAAAGAAAAGAAATCCAGGGAAGAGTTGATATTTCAGCTTAAGTTCAAAGACGTTCTGGATATAGAATTTCTTCTTTCTCAGGTCACCTCAGTCTTTTCTCTTCCAGCCTTCAACCAACTGAGTGAGTTACATTAAGGAAGGGGATCTTATTCACTCAAAGTCTACTTATTTCAGTGTTGATTTCTTCAAACACAAAAGTGAAAACAAAATAAAAACATCTTTACAACAACATATGCACTAGTATTTGGCATAATATCTAGATACAGTGATTTAATCAAGTTGATACCTACAATTAACCATCAGAGACCACAAGAGATTATATTCCAAAAGAAAAAATGAAGAGATGCTAGATGTAGGCTCAAATATGTCACTAATTTTTCTCAGTGAAAATGAACCAAGCATTTTGGCTGAAAGATAAAGATTTTCATATTTTTAAAACCAGAAGTTAGAAAGGCCCAAAGAGAACAAGGTATCAGTGTTGGACTTCGTCAGAAGCCTTTCCTGCAGCAATTGAGATGATCATGTGGTTTTTGGCTTTGGTTTTATTGATATAGTGTATTACATTCATAGATTTGCATATGTTAAACCATCCTTGCATCTCTAGATGAATCCTACCTGGGCATGGTGTATGATCTTCTTGATGATTTGCTGTATTCTAATGGCAAGGATTTTATTGAGGATTTTTGCATTTATGTTCATGAGCGAAACTGATCTATAGTTCTCTTTTTTAGTTGCATCTCTCTGTGGTTTTGGTATCAGTGTAATATTTGCTTCTAGTAATGATTTTGGGAGAATTGTTTACTTTTCAATTTCATTGAAGAGTTTAAGGAGTATTGGGATTATGATTTTGTAAATATCAGTGGTGAATCCATTAGGACCTGGATTTTTCTTTGTTGGTAGACTTTTTATTACATTGTGTATTTCATTGGCTGTTATTGGGTTATTGAGAGTTCTTATATCTTCTTTATTCAGTTTTGGAAGTTTGTACCTTTCTAGGAATCTGTGCATTTCATCTGTGCCTTCACTTCTGTGAGTAAAGATTTCCAAAGTAGCTATTAATGATGCTCTGAATCTCTGCTGGGTCTGTAGTAATTTCACCCTTTTCATTACTTCTTGCTTGAATTTGAGTCCTTTCTTTCCTCTTTTTGATGAGGTTAGCTAGGGGCTTGTCAATTTTATTTAATCTTTCAAAGAGCCAGCTTTTTGATTCATTAATTCTTTGTATTGTTTTCTGTCTCAATTGAGTTAATTTCTGCTCTAATCTTTATGATTTCCTCCCATCTTTGGGCTTTGGGTTTCATTTGCTCTTCCTTTTCTAGTTGTTTTAGGTGCTATCTGAGAGTGTTTATTTGTTCCCATTTTGTTATCTGTAACCCACTGGTTGCTGAGATGGCTCTTGTTTAATTTCCATGTATTTCTGGCATTCTTGTGATTTTTTTGTCATTTATTTCCAGTTTCATTGTGCTGTGATCAGATAATGTACATGGTATAATTTCTGTTTTCTTGCATATACTTAAGCATGACATATGCACTAGTACATGGTCAATTTTGGAAATGTCCCATGTGCAGCTGAAAAAAAAATGTGTATTAAGAAGTGTTTGGGTGGAGCACTCTCTATGACTACTAAGTCCCATTGTTCCAAGATCTGGTTCAGTTCTGTAACTTCTTTGCTAATTTTTTGTCTGCTTGACCTATCTTTTTGGGATAAAGGGGTATTAAGTTCTCCTGTTAAGATTGTGGCATTGGATATTAGATTTTTCCTGTCCATTAAGATTTGTCTTATATAACTTGGTGCTTCCATATTGGGTGCATACATATTTATGAGTGTTACCTCTTCATCTTTAATTTTTCCCCTAACCAGTATGTAGTCACCTTCTTTATTTCTTTTGATCAGTCTTGGTTTGAAGTTTAGACTGTCTGCAAATAGGTTGTTACCCATGCTTTTTTTCAGATGCTGGGGTATACAGTATTGTTTTCCATTCTTTATCTTTTATCCTATGAGTTTCTTTATGAGTTAAGTGTGTTTACTGTATACAGCATATTGTTGTATTTTGCTTCCTTTGCCACTCTGCCAGTCTGTTTCTTTTAATTGGAGAATTGAGTCCATATACGTTGATAACTATAATTGAAATGTACTGACTTATGATTGACATGTCTTTTACTTACTACTGTTTACTACTTTTTCTCCTGTTCAATTGCCCTGTTTGGTGTGTTCTTTCTGGTCTCATTTATAGAGATAAGGTCATTCTGTTCTCCCTCTAAAATATTTTTTAGGGCCCGGCGGGATGATTCAGTGGTCTAAAGTGCCTGCTTGGCGAAGCTTGGGCGGTTCAGGGACTGCAGTTCCATCCCTGGCACCACATGCTGCACCAGCCCTCCCCTGAGGGCAGGCTGAGCCAGCCACAAAAATGAGCGAATAAACAAAGCTTCTGAAACAAGAATAAAAATAATAAATAAAATTTAAAAATTCTTTAAAATATTTTTTAGTACACTGTGTAGGGTTGGGTTTGACATCAT
This sequence comes from Myocastor coypus, assembly GCA_004027025.1. Classification (NCBI taxonomy): domain Eukaryota; kingdom Metazoa; phylum Chordata; class Mammalia; order Rodentia; family Myocastoridae; genus Myocastor; species Myocastor coypus. The sequence goes on along the minus strand of PVJA010002814.1, from coordinate 47,201 downwards.
AAAATTCTATAGTTGTTCCTTGTCATGGAAGTATTTCAATTCCCCCTCATACTTGAAAGAGAGTTTTTTGGGGTATAGCAGTCTGGGCTGGAATTTGTTTTCATGGAGGATTTGAAGCACTCTGTTCCATGCTCTTCTTGAATTCATGGTTTGTGAAGAGAAATCTGTCATTATTCGGATGAGTTTCCCTTTAAATATGATCTGTTTCTTTTCTCTAGTGGCTTTTAGTATATTATTCTTCTACTGGATTTCTGCAATCTTGACTATTGTATATCTGGATGTATTTTTAGTCAGGTTGATGTTATTTGGAGTTCTGTATGCTTCAGTTACCTGAATGTCTGATTGTTTTCTCATATTTGGGAAGTTTTCTGCTATTACTTCTGCCCATATTTTTTTATATCCATTTGCATTGACTCCTTCTTTCTCATTGATTCCTATTAATCTCATGTTGTTCATTTTTGCATCATCTTGCAGATGTTGAATTATTTTTTCCTGCATCCCAGTGGTTCTTAAGAGATCCTTTCTTACCTTTTCACTAGCTGTGACTTTGTCTTCAAGATCTGAAATCCTATCTTCACTTCCATTCATACAGTGCTGCCAGCTTGTGATTGAGATTTTATTTTCCTGTATATCTCTTTGAAACTCTTTCATGCAATCTATTTCTTTCCTATATTGCTCATTGAAGGATTCTGTCATTTTCCTATTCTCCTCTAATTTTTTATCAATTTCTTCTTTAGAGGCATTTATTAAGTCTTTCATTCTAGTTATCCTTTCTTTTTCTAGAGACTGCTCTTTTTCAGATAGTTTCTGCTCTCATTTCCACTCTACCTTTCTGCAGTCGTTCTTTTACTTGAGATGCTACTAATTTAAAGATGACATTTTTTACTTCAGTGGTTATTTCTGATCTGATTTTCTCTATACTTTCCGGCAGCTCTTTTATTTTATTTTATTTTTATTTATTTTTTTTTTTTTTTTACTTCAGACTCTAGTAATTCAAAGCTTTCGTTTTTTACTTTAGAAGTTATCTCCAATCCGAGATCCTCTACACATTTCTGCTTTTGTTTGTTTACTTCAGGTGCTACTAATTCAGAGATTTTGGCTGCATAATTCCCATTTTCTTCCATGGTAGTGTCTCTTGTGTTTGTTCCAGGAGGACTGAGATTGCATTTTGCTCCTTGTCTGTATCATTCCATATAGCAGTGATCTTTTTTTTTTTTTTTTTTTTTTTTTTTTTTTTTTTTTTTTTTTTTTTTTTTTTTTTTTTTTTTTTTTTTTTTTTTTTTTTTTTTTTTTTTTTTTTTTT
>PVJA010002814.1:0-45798 GCA_004027025.1 Myocastor coypus | reverse complement strand
GGCTTGGTCTGGTTGCTGTGCTCAGCTTCTTCAGCTACAGCTTTTGGATGAGTGCCTGCTCTGCTCCTGTGGCAAGATGTTCAGCTCCTGGGTTAGCTGGCAGGGTCTAACCTCCAGCCTTTCTTGCAGGGAATTTTGTTGCAGGGCTCCACAGCAGATGCCAGAACTGGGTTATGGGCAAGGTAGAAATTCTGGGCACATAGGGGTTCAGGCCTAGTGTTCCTGTCTACGTGTCTTGTGGGTGAGGGCAGGTTTCTGGTGGTGGTGCAGGGGCTACAGGCCAAGAATTCTACCTGTGTACCCATGGGTCAGTCAGCCAGTTGGTTTGGGGCTGCTGTGGGTGGGGAAGGAATTCAGGTGGTGGGGTGTGGTCCTGTAGGCCAACAAGTCCTACCTGCGTGTAGGTTGATCAGTTGGTTGGGGCTGCTCAAGTCTTGCCAGGCCTGGCTGCTGTGTCAGATGAGCGTCCAGCAGGCAAGGGGAGGTTTCATTCACACAGTGAGCCTGGCTGCTGGGTCAGCTGAGCTTCCAGCTGGTGCCTAAAATTATTTTTTAAAAACTTAAGATGCAACTTCAACAACAGTCTTTGGCGTCAGTAAATTTAAGCTGATAGCTAGAAAATCAACTCATATGTTTTCATCCTAGTAAGTAAACTTCTGGGTAGATGAGATAGCTCAGTGGACTAAGCGCCACTGAGTGTTCTTGCTTAGGCAAGAACAGGGACTGTAGTTCAGTCCCCAGAACCACATGCAGTACGCCCCAACCCTGGGCACTGAGTATGCCACCAAGACCTGGCATAGCAGCACAGCCTATAATCCCAGTGCTGGGGAGGCTGAGAAAAGGAAGATCTCTAGGAGTCTAAGCTGTGTAGCAAGGATTAAAAAAAAAAGAAAAAAAAGAACACATGCACAACTTAGCAAAACCATTTTAATTTAAAATTTAAATCACTAAAAAAAAATAAATAAATAAATAAAAAATAAAATTTAAATCACTAAGACATTCTTATGGAGAAAATTGTAAATTCAGATGGCTTTACTGTTAATTTTATAAAATATTTCAAGAATGAATTTCATTTATTTCCTTTTGTCTGTCATAGAGAAGTGCACAGTAAGCATTCAATAAGTCATTGCTGAAATAATAAGTGAATTAATAAGTGAAATATAGCCTCATATATGCCAAGTGTCCTGAAAACACACACAGGTTTTTCAGTAGATTCCTGCCAGCATATACATTTTTAACTAACATTACTGGTAATGGTGATTATGCAGTTTTAGGCATCTAACCTTGAGCTTACGAACAAATCTTGAAGTCCTAGCCAATGAGCAGTGTGTCTCAGAGTCATGCAATTAATTTTCATTCCTAAAAATTCTTATCTACTGACACCAAGGTTTGCTGCACATGGACCTTATGCAAAGTTATTACAAGGAGGGATAAAAGCAACTGAAGTCTTTATTCAGAGCTAGAAACTCTTATGCAGCTAGAAATATAGTTTTCTAGCTGAGCACACTTCAAAGTCAAGTTAAAATCTCCATTTCTGTGGTAAGAAAGTAATGCTCCTACAACAAAATGTGCAGCCAGTGATATTTATTTACAAATGCCCTATGACCACCTTTTAAAAAGTGCTAAGAGACAGTAGAATTTCAAAAGACACCAGCATATCCATCAAAATCTTTCTATTAAAAATATAATTTTTATATGATGATCCTAGCAAAATAATCCTTAATACTTTTGCAACTAATTTCTAACTCCAAAGCAACACAAAATTAATTTGATTTTGCCTTTGCACCTCCCTTTGCTCTACCTACAAAAGGTGGCTGTCAATGCTATACAAACATAGAATCTCTAGAGACCCAGTATACTTAACATACTTTAATGTCTGGGTCAATCTCATTAATCCTTAAAGAAGAAATTTTCTTTTTCTTTGCTGGTTAAAAGACATGATTAGCCTCTGTACCGTGACTGGAATAAGATAAAAGGTAAAGATCTTTTTAATATTAAATTAAAATGAAAATAATAGACAAAAACTAAATTAGTCTTGTTGGCAAAAGAGAAGGAAAAGCATCCCCTACCTGTATCCTTATTTGAGAAAAACAAGAAGGGTCCTATAAATTCAAGTAGTAGAGATAAATGTCACTTAAGGGCTCTAGAAGCAGTAAGAATAGAGATAGGCAAAAAGGGCTTTGTCATACTGTGGTTCTGAGTTCAAATCCCAGCTACAGCACAAACAAGTTGTGAGATCCCAAACTTTTCTCTGCCTTAATTTCTTCATCTGCTGAAAGAAGCTATTCATACCAACTCCAGACTTTCCTGTGAGAATTCAGAGATTATCTACAGAAAATACCTGGCACCCAGAAGGAAGTGGAAGTTATTAGTGGAATATATACTGACCTTTCTTTCTAGGCTGCTTTCATAAAGACAAATGTGGGACAGGGAAATAAGACCTGTGAGGGGTTTGCTAACATTAACATTCTTCCTGAGGATGTTTACTCCTACCAGGAGTTCTGAAAACCATTAAAAAGCAAAACTGAGCTAGCTAGGACTTCACAGCATATTCAGCTAAATTAGCATCAGCGATTAGAGTGAATGTTATCAAATCCGTTTTACACTGCAAAATTTTTGGAGGTTCTGAGGAGGAGATGCAAAGGAGAAATGGAAAAGAAAGGAAGGCAAGAAAAGACAAGGAAGAAGAACGGAAAGGGATGGAAAGATATCCATTTTTGGCTTGCACACTCACACAACCCCTGAACTTCTTCCCCACTCAGAATCCAGGACCAGCCTGAACATAGGTAGGAACCTTGGGTTGTGTGCCTGTGGGCCCACAACTTCCCCAGCCAGACCCCAGACCCGGCACTTCCTGTGGAACCGGCAGCAAAATTCCCTGCAGAGAGGCTGGGGATCAGACTCCCCCAGCTAATCCAAGAGCTGAACATCTTGCCACAGGAGCATGGTGGGTTCACTTCCAGAGGCTGAATCAGGGAGAGGCTGAGCCCAGCAGCCAGACCCAGCCAGGCACATCTGGACAAGCTCAAACTTGATAGATCCAAACCCGAATTTCAGTAGGTGCTAACAGCATAACTGCGCCAAAGCTCTACACTAAAGGTTGGAAGACAGTACTATACAAAATGACAAAGAGAAGGAGAAAGATGCAGTCTCAGACCCTGAGCCCAACCAGACCAAATGCAGGAGACACTAGCATAGAAGAAAATGGGAATCACACAGCTGAAATCTCTGAATTAATAGCATCTGAAGTAAAGAAACGAATGCAGAAAGATACAGAGTAAATCATATCAGAAATAACCTCTGAAGCAAAAAAAGAAATCTCTGAATTAATAGTATCTGAAGTAGAAAAAAATGCAGAAAAGTATAGAGAAAATCAGATCAGAAGTAACCTCTGAAGAAAACATAAACGAAGGCCATGTGTATCTCTGGAGTCATAAATATTCGCTTCACAACCAAGAACTCAAAATCACAAAGGGCTGCTTTTATGCATTAATTCAGGGCTCCAGATGTGAATCCCTTACCCCCAGGTTTTCTCCTAGCAGCTATCATTTAGCAGTCTCTGACCCCATACAATGCCTTCCAAATAAATGATTCGACAGTCCTGCCAGGTGGCCTCAGTGTCAGCTCTCCCTCTGCCAGCAACCTCAGGACCTTACGACACAGTTTCCCTTAGTGTTCATGCAGACGAAGCTATTTGAAGACTCTGAGTTACATGCAAAAGAAAGTCAAACGTAGAGCTGAGCAGTGAGAAATAGGTCGATAAAGCGTCTGCGCTCATTATTGAAAGGTGCTTAATCTCGTTATTCAGTTTGAGGAGAGAACAGGAACATGTGAAATTCAATACTGACAATATGTACAGTAAGCGATTGGGTAGGGATGAGTTAGCAACAGGTAGAGGAATATTTCAACTTCAACATAAATTTGCCTATCAACAACTATAACAAATTAAAACATTGTAGGAATATTGACTTTTGATATATTGAGTATTAATATTTAATCTATGAAAAACAGACTCGTAGTGACTCACCAAACATACAGAACTTTCAGAAACTTGCCCTGATTGAGTCTTTTTTTTAAATCATTATTAAGCTTTTGCAAATGGCGAAGTCATAGTGAACCTACTGTTTTCAGCCTCCCTGGCTCTGGGATTACAGGCCTGCACCACTACACCAGGTCTCATTAGCTGGCTCAGCATACCTTGGGGAGGGCTACCATGGCATGTGGTGCCAGGGATCAAACCGTAGTCCCTGAGCTTGTCTAAGCAGGCGCTTAATCCACTGAGCTATCTCTCCAGCCCCTGCCCTGGTTGAGTCTTGAGAAGATTGTATAAACCATTCTTGTGATCATCATGGCAAATTTTTAGAAAAGGCACATTATAGGGTGTGTAATTTCTATGTTTAGGTTTTAAGAATATTTTTATTGATGGATTTTTAATGGGTGTGTAATTTCTAAGTTTAGTTTTAAAGAAAATTTTTATTGATAGATTTTTAATTTTATGATTATAATAATTGATGTGTACATCACAGAAAAGTAAAATCAATAAAATATTAAAATTTTAATATGTAATGATTGTGTAGAATAAGCACCATTTTCTCCTTTGATTTTATTATTTTATTTCTTATTGCATTTAATAAATAACATTGTGACAGTTTCAAAACACATTAGTAGTACATTTCCAGCATTTGATACAATGTATATTGTTGTCCTCCTAGTAGATACCAATTCCAAGTCTAAGATGTTTGATACTCAGAGAGACAGTGATGTTAAGCTCAAGTACCGAGGTTATAGAGTAATAGTATCACTAAGCTTTTCTTCTGAAGGGTTAAGAATATAAGTTTACAGACAAAAAATTGGGGATAAGAAAGGGCTACAAGGATAGCCAATATTTTGGCCTTAGCCCTTCAAGGTCAGTGAGGACTCAGAACATAAGAGACCCTGTGTTGTGACATCCTATAACTCAGTAGTTTCCCAAATTTTCTGTTCAAGGAGGTTATGGGGCTACAGAGGAAAGGCATTGAAGATATACAGTGCACCTAAGGAGAGTCACCTAGAGAGAAAACATTCTCTCAGGCTGTCACAGAGAGCAAACTGATCAAGCAATGTCTGTGACTCATCCAGATGGCACTGTACATGATTTCAAAGTAAACCCTGAGGGGATCTGAGTGACCTTGGGAAATACAAAATATTTTTTATTTTAAAAGAATAACAAATTTTTTAAAAAATTAAAAATTATACAGAATTTCAAAACAAGATAATAGGAAACTAACGGTGGTTGTTAAATTGCATATTGTTATCTTCAAAGTAGTGGTTCAGATGATCAGATATAGGCATTTAAAACATAAACAAAGCATAAGCATTAACTGTTCCTTTTAACAAATCAATAGAAATTCATAGCACAATTATTTTAGCTATCTTGTGCATATATTTTTCCCATCCTTATTACTTTTTTCCCTCCTCTCTCTCATCCCAGTAGTTGTTTCCTTTTGAGCAATATCTTTATCTTTCATAATATCTATTGTATCTTTAGATTTTACTTACTCTTTAAGCATCTTATGTAGGGGACAATACATTCTTTACCCATGGGGTCTGATTTATTTTACTTGCGAGTATGACCTCTAATTGTATCCATTTACCTATAAATGCCTTATCTTTCTTTATTCATTAGCAATACTCTATTCTATAAAAATACCATGTCTTTTCATTCACTCCTTGATTAATTGACACTTGAGTTATTTCCAAGGTCTAGCTATTACAAATTTGTGCTGCTGTAAACATGGGTGCACATATATGATTATTATATGATGTTTTCAGAGTTTTTGGAAAAATATCCAGGAGAGGAAAAGCTGAGTTGAATAGGACCTCTAATTCTGTTTTTGCAAAGAATCTTCATACTCATTTCCACAGTGGTTGTGCCAGTCTGCACTTCCACCGACAGTGAAGAAGTGTTCATTTTTTTTTTCCACAGCCTTGCCAGCAGTTGTTATTGGTTGATTTCTTGATGATAGCCATTTTTTTCTAGGGTGAGATAAATCTCAGTGTTGTTTTAATTTGCATTTCTTGAATGACCAATGATGTTGATAAGTTTTTTATATTTCATTTATATTTTTGTCTTAGAAATGTATATTCATCTCAGATGCCCATTTTATTATTTGGCTTTTGAATCTGGTGGGCCTCACATTTTATAATTCTTTTTTTGTTCTAGATAAAAGTCCTTTGTTTGAGTGACAGTTGGCTAAAATACTTTCCAAAGTCATGCATTCTCTTTTTACTCTGCTGGTGAATTCTTTTAATGTGCAGAAATCGTTCATAAAGATGAGTTCCCAGTTGTTGATTCTTTGAAGTATTTCCCATACAGTTTGGTTTTTGTTCATAAGCTCTGTATATATCCCTGTGTCTTTAAGATTTCTACCTACTTTCCCCTCCAGTAGATTCTATGTTTATGTTTTAATATTTAAGTCTTTGATCCATCTTGACTTTGACTTTAGTGTAGTGCATGGTGCTAGACATGTTTCTAATCTGAGTCTTTGAAATGTGGAAAGCCAGGTTTTCCAGCACCACTTATTAAAGAGGCTATCTTTCTTCCTGTGAACATATTTGTGCCTTTAGTCGAAGATAAGGTGACTGAGTATGTTTCTAGTTGTGTCTGTGTCTTCTAATCTGCTCTATTCAGCCTCAGATCTGTCTTTATGCCACTCTATGCAGATTTTATCACAGTAGCTTTGTAATTTAACTTCAAATGAGGGATTGTAATGCCCCCACCTTGTCTTTGATGCTCGGGATTGCTCTTGCTAATCTGGGTCTCTTCTGATTAGAGATGAATTTTAGGAGTATTTTCTCTAGATCTATGAGATATGACAATGTATGTTGATAGGGATTATATTAAATCTGTATAACAATTTTGAGTGTATAGCCATTTTCACAATGTTGATTTTTTTCCTTCAAGGAGAAAGGCATATATTTCCATTTTCTGAAATCTTCTTTAATCTCTTTTCTCAGAATACTATAATTTTCAGTGTATAGATCTTTTACTTCCTTTGTGAGATTGATTTCTAAGTATTTCTTCTTGGGGTGATGTTATTGTGAAATGCATGATTTCATTAAGTTCTCTGTGAATGCATTAGTTGTTTGTGTAGAGAAATGTTACTGATTTCTGAGTGTTGATTTTGTACCTGGGTATACTACTGAATTTGATTATTAAATCTACAAGTCTTTGGGTGGAGTTTTTGGGGTCTTCTATGTATAGCATCATGGAAACTGTGAATAATAATTTTATTTCTTCCTTTTCAGTCATTGTGCCTTTTATCTCTTTTTCTTTGATAATTGTTCTAGCTAATGTTTCCAGAACTTTATTGAATAGGAGTGGTGACAGTAGGAACCTTGTCTTGCTCCTGATTTTAAAGCGAAGGCTTTCAGGTTTTGTTCATTTAGTATGAGGTTGACTGTTTGGCATGGATAGGTTTTATCAGGTGGAAGTACAGACCACCTCTTCCAATTATATGTAGGAGTATTTTTTAATTATTTATTTATTGTATTTTAGGGGAGGGTCTACAGAGTATTCAGGGTCTCACTACTAGATCGGACTCTTAGTGATCCACCTGTTTACAGCCTCCCACGAGCTGGAATTACAGGTGTGTACCACCACTCCCAGTCTCAATTGCTGTCTCAGCACACTCCAGTGGCAAGGCTGGTACAGTAGACCAGGGGATCAAACCCCCAACCTCTGCACCTGCTTCCAGGTGCTTTAACCCACCGAGCTATTTGGCCTGCCCCTTATATAGAGTTTTTATCATGAATTAGTTTTGGAGCTGGGTGTGGTGGTGAATGCCTGTAATCCCTGAACTTGGGAGGCTGAGGCAGGAGGATCAGTGTGAATTTGAGACCAGCCTGGGCTACAAAAGTGAGCTCAAGGTCAGCCTGAACTGCATACTGAAACCCTGTCTCAAAAAGACAAAAAAAAAAAAGAATTAGTGTTGGACTTTGTCAAAAGCTTTCTGCAGCTATTGAGATGACCATGTGATTTTTGTCTTCAGCTCTGTTGATGTGGCATGTTACACTGATTTGCATATATTGGATCATCCATGCATTCCTGAAATGAATCCCATTTGGTCTTGATGATGTGCTGCATTCTGTTTGCTAGCACTTTATTCAGGATTTTTGCACCTATGTTCATTAGGGAGATTGACCCATAGGTTTCTTTTTTGGTTGTGTCTTTTTCTGGTTTTGTTATCAGAGTAGCACTTGCCTCCATGAATCAGTTTGGGAGAATTGCATCCCTTTCAATTTCACTGAAGAGTTTGATAAGAGTTGGCATTAAATCCTCTGTAAATTTCTTGTGGATTCTGCTGTGAATCCATCAGGACTTGGGCTTTTCTTTGTTGCTAGATATTTTATTTCTTTTTCAATTTCCCTGACTGATATTGCTTTATTCAAAATGTTTATATCTGTTTGATTCAGCTTTAGCAGTTCATAAGCATTTAGAAATCTGTCCATTTCTTCTGTGTTAAATTGAAATTCACACAAAAAGGAATGAAAAGAGCAAAGTGACTACAGACCCTATGGAAATTCAGAAGAGCATCAACGCTTATTTCTAAAATCTTTACTCTCATAAGTATTTAGAAATCTGTCCATTTCTTTTGAGTTTTCCATCCCATGAGAGTAAAGATTTTAGAAATAAGTGTTGATGCTCTCCTGAACTTCCATGGGGTCTCTAGTCACTCAGCTCTTTTCATTCCTTTTTTGTGTGAATTACAATTTTTTTCTCTTTTCTTTGCTAAGGTTGGATAGAGTTTTATCAATTTTATTATTCTCTCAAAGGAGCCAATTCTTCAGTGCATTAATTCTTTGTATTGGTCGGGCATATTATCATCCTGCTGGCCTTCTTGTTGTCTTAGGTGGTTCTTGTAACTTTTTCCCTATTTGTTCACCAGTCTCTTCCATGGTTCTTTTGTCAAATACATACTATTCTTCCTCCATTGTAATTGATCATTTATCAATTCTAGTCCCAATCCTCTAAGAAAATGTCTTTGTGATGTTTTGTGCTTATTTTCTTTGTAAATGATGAAACCATGTCTCATATGTTTGAAATAAAGTAAAACACAATTATGAGCCAATGGTTTGGGTTTAAGTGACGTTGTACTTGCTGCATGAGTCATCAATACCGTCTACTCTGACCTCCATTTCACTATAAAAAGTGACTTTGTCTGACTTCATTTATGTTTAGAGTTCACTATTATTTCACTATTATGTTTGTTTGTTTGTTTGTTTGTTTGTTTGTTTGGAGACAGGGTCCTGCTACATAGTCCAGGCTAGTGTGGAACTCCCTATGTAGCACAAGCTGACCTTGAACTCGTAGGATCCTTCTTTCTCAGCTTCCTGGGCGTTGGAGCTATAGCTGAGTACTACCTTATCCAGCCTTATGATCGATCTTATCACTGATGCTATAACATCGATGGTAGCAATACGGATTTGTTTTGCTCTGCCACAGAGACGGCCAATGTCATGTCTTTATAGCATCAAAAGATTGTATTATAGATTTCTCTATTGTGAGCTGCAGCATTGTTTTTCAGGAATCCTAACTTTGTTCTTGTGAACAATTCTGTCCGTATCAACTGGTGTTTTGTTGTTATTGTTGTTGTTTCTTAGCTAACATAGTATCAGTGAGTAACTAGTGAACCAACTGTCAAATGTGACATTTGGTTCATTTTTTGAAATAGGTGCGGCAAGTCTGTTCACAAAATCATATGGTTTATTATTCCACCAAAAAAAGGCCTAGGGCTGAATTCTAAGATAAATTTCTAAACTCAAGGTATAAAATGTTTTTGCATCTACTGGGACATATTTTTATACGATTATTTGGAAATTTAGCTTGGTATATATTGCCAAAAGGTTCAACAACCATGAATGGTGCAAATTGTTCAACAATCAACAGTGTATATTCAGACATTGTATAAATTACAGTTAAAAATAAGGCTTTCAACAAATAAGCAAATAGTGGACAAATTGTTGAATTTTCTTTCTTTCTTGGTGGGTCTTGTGTTGTCAAAATGTAGCCAATTTTAAAGAACAGTAAATCTCTTGAGTGTCATTAGTGTTCTAAAAATTTCTGTGTCACACCCATTACTGCTCCAAAAATCCTTTAGATTCTGACAATTATAATGATAAAAATGAAGGCTTTTAGTTCAGATAGGTATCATGATAGATATATTTTTAAGTGTCACTATTGATGCATGTAGATTTTTTTATTATATTGTTAGTATATTTCAAAACATAGTATACTTTCTATTAAAAACTATTTCTAACATTGAATCACAGTGTTGGCGAAGTGAAGTGAAACTAGTGGTCAGTTTGTAACCCCAGATGAATTGACTCAGCATGGAGCCTGGGTATGGAGGGTCCATCTGAGGGTTGTTGCCGGTAAAATAAAAAGAACTGGAGAAGAAAAAGAGGTGCTTTGGGGAGCTTTTGGTTCTCTTGGAGGAGCTTGTCATGCTGGCCTTTCTGATATGAACTCGGCTGTTCTTAGCACCAAAGGAACTTGCGGTCTTGCTGTCACTGAAAATGGCTACAGTTCACTGTCGGGGAGCTCTGTTCCCTACTTTGAGCATTGTTTCCTGAATCCATAAGGGAACAAGGTACACACACAGTCCCGTCTCCTGGAGAAGCTTGTCACACTAGCTTTCTTGTCATGAGCTCAGCTATTATCATCATTAGAGGATGTGGGGACTTTGCTATTGCTGAGAATGCCTGTGGCATTTTTCTGAGGAGCTCTGGTTCTTGCTTTGAGCACGACTTCCTGGCTCCAGTGCCAATGCTCAGCCTGTGAGAATGGATCTTCCATCCCACAAGCAAAGGCTTTCTTTAGCTTTTAGCTTCCACTGCTGACACTGGTGCCTTCTCAGCACAGATCTTTGAAACAGACTTGCATGAGACATCCTTGTGGAGTTTAGGCCTCCAGTTGGGCTCATGAAGGCCATTATTATGTGCTCTTGGTCTTTAGCTGGACTCATGCAGGACATTGCCATGGGATCCAGGCCACCAGCTGGGTTCTTCGTGTCTTTAGGGTGTGGACAGATTTCCTGAACTCTCCATTTGACTCTTTGGAGGACTACTATAAAATAATCTCATGACTAATGTATCCTGTATTAAATTGTTCCCTTTGTAAACCCTGACTACAACAGTTGGTATTCCACCTAGTAGGTTTCACCCCTGGTAAGAATCTAACATTTTTTTACCTGGTTTTATCCTTGGATTATTGAGGTATATATGACCATTTTACAGCATTTTGATTAGTCAAATATTTATTTACACTACTCTTTTCTTCCTTATCTGAATCAAGGTCTTCATTCTGTACTTCTCTATCATATATATAATACACATATTATATATATGACATATACATGATATAGAATAGATAATAGATTATAACATATATCCATATATTCTGTCATACCTCTATCTGACCTGTGTCATATCTTGCTAACTTCTTTGGCTTACATGATCCAAGTCATCATGGGTAGCCAAGTCATGTGATAACTCACTTTCAGCCTCCTCCCAAAGTGACATTGTATTGAATTAGTCTAATTCTCAAGAAAAATTGAAAGAAAATATCTAACAAAAAGTATAAATGCACAAAAATGTAACAGCACATAATGTGGATAAAATTCACTTGTTTGCACTTCCACACAGCTGTATACACTGTGCCACTTGTCAAATGCAGTGGGTGAACACAAAGCTTGCTTCTTGTGTTCTTCTAGCAGGACTACTGAGACTCACAGCTGGCTCCCATTATGATAAAGTACATATTTTCATTAGGAATGTATGCTATGGGCATCTATGATCCAGTATGAGGAACTGAAGATAAATCTATGATTTTAGGACTGGGAATATAAGCTCAGTGGTACAGCATGGATAAGGCTCTAGAGTCAGCACATAGTATCACTCTAAAAAAAAAATTTGTGAATCTTTCAGGGAGTGTTTTCTCTGCAAAACTTACAAAATCTACTGCTACTAAAACATAGATCTATATGGATTAAATTGAATTATATATTCAAAAATGGTTTGCTAATACTTTGCATATACATATGATGTCATATGTATACTGTAGGACATCATTTCTTTCTCATGCCGTATGCATGTAACATTCAGCTAAATTACCTTCCCATCCATACATGTCTTTCTAGTAGAGGCAAGATTTTTCTTCTCTTTCCTTCTAAACTAATGAATTATGAAAACCAACCTCATCTTCTCAGAAGCCACCATATTTCATAAATGAAGTGATTTATGAGTAGTAATTACATTATAAAAAGTTTACATATCATTTGAGCATCATTCAGGGGGAAAACATAGTATGCTACTGCTATTATTAAACCCCTAAGACTAATTGAGAATATAAAGAGCAATCACTTGTTTTGGTAAGTAATTAATTTGCTCTTTCCCATAGCACCCAGTCAACCATAGCATGATCCATTTCTTAATGGCAATGAGGGTCCCCAGGAATGTATTGAAGAGGGCTAATGAAAGGTGATGCCGACTCATTGCCAAAAGTAATTATCATTTTGTAACCATATTAATATCTAATTTTCTGCCACTGGATCATTAAATTGCCAATTACACATCTCTGCCATAATGTATTCATAAAAAATCATATATTTATTACCTTTGTGATTCTTGAGATAATTATAAAACAAAGTGAAGTTATAATTCTTCAGTAACTCAACCAACTTAGTAATCATATTGGAGGCTCCAGTGGTTTGAAAATTAATGTACCAGAACTGACTCATGAGAGCTACAACCCAATATCCTCAGGCTCTTCATATCCAGGTCTTAGGTCATTCTATGAATGGAATTGTAAGGGACAGGGGACTTCCTCCATAAGATTCTATCCTTGATTTCATTCTTCCCCAGATGGAGTCAAATAGGAAAAGGGAAAAAAATAGCTTCAGGAACAAAAAGCTATGGAATTGGCTTATACATCACATTCTCATCAACGACAAAGTGGAAGAATCTACACACCTAGGCTATCAATGAATCTCTTTGATTTTAAGTAAATGCATCCCTTCTTGAGGGGAGACAGAAGCATGTGCAGTGCGGAGGAGGAAGCTGAGAGGGTGAAGCTGCAGATAGAAGATGATTCAGGGTGTGGTCTTATTATGATGCATTAGATTCTGTGATTTCCCAGATCACCAGACTCTTTAACATAGATTGAAAACTCCATCCTACAGATAGAAATAATCCAAGAAGTCTCTGTTTTGTATTTTCTGCCCTTTCTACTTTAAATATGTGTTTCAGGGTTGAGAATGTAATTCAGTTTTAGAGCACTTGACCAGTGTAAGCAAGGCCCTGGATTCAAATCTCCCCAAACCCAACAGAAAGAAGAGAAATGAGTTTTAACATGATCAAAGTATCTTTTCTTTTCACAAAATTATTACATGTCTTTTTACAATCTCTTCTCCATGTTTGTTACATTTAAGCCTGAAGCAGCTATGCCAAGTTTTATCTGTACAAGGCAAGAGCTATTCCAGCACATTACTGTAGGCTCTCTTTTCTCATAGGAAAACAGTTGCTTCTCTAGTTCCCACTGTCCTACTGATGTCTCTTTATTAGTTTGCCATGTTGTTCTAATGAGGACACTGGGCAAACTACAGCTCAAAGGTCACTCCAATCTTCATTTTGGCTTTGTAAATAAAGTTCTATCAAAGTAGCCAATAGAACTTATTTACATATTATCTATGTTGGTATTCTCCCTCCAACAGCACAGGTAAAGGGCTGTAACAAAGCCTAACATATTTACTATCTGTTCCCTTTCAGAGAAAGAGCGAACTGTAAGAGGATTTTTAAAATTTGACTTATTACAAAGTCTTCCTCATGAATGATGACCTCTTTTGTACCTCACTAGATATTTCTCTTTGCTTTTTCCCGGACTGTTCCTCCTAGATTTTAGCATCTTCTTTACCTTCTGAAATATAATTCAAGGCCACATTTTATATACATACGCCCTACTGACTTTGCAAAAATGTTCCCCAAAGAAACTCACAAGCACTTGATAATAAATGTCTTGTTCCATAGGCTTATAAGGAGTAACCTTCTGAGTGGGTATAAAAAGCCCACTCATCCATGCATTGAACAAATATTTGATAGTGGTCTCTGTTACACACTAGGCCCTCTTTTTAATTCTCAGATGACATCCACCATAAAGACACAGCCCCCTTCCACCTAGAAACTCAAAGGGTGTTACGCAGGGTGGTATAGTTCAGGGTAGCAGACACTTTTTAGTTACATGACAACTGTTGGAAGCATTTCATACATATGCACTTGTCTATCCTCAGAACAACTCTATGAAATAGATGCCACTTATATTCACATTTTTGGGGGCGGGCGAGATAGAAATAAGGGAGTATAAATATAAGGTCAAACAGCAACAAAAAATAAAAGCAAAGGACAATGGACTATGCTAGTGTGGCTCAGTATGAGCAGGAAAACTGCACAGCAGAGTCTTCTTCAAGTGGGAGGAAGAGAAGAGTGCGTGCCCAGCTCCTGACTTTTCAGAGACCAGCCAGGGTTAGTATCTGTCTTGCGTGGTGCAGGACATCAATGGAGAACTGGGATATCTGATGTTTTGTGGCTTCTGAAAACAAGGAAGAGCAAGATAGCTTGCTGTTCTAGAACCAGGAAACCCACAACATGGAACAGACAGCACAGAGAACAAGAGATTATAACCTCCCAGAAAAAAACAGAAAACAGTGAGCTTCCCTAATTGAGAAATGGCACACAGAGACTCAAGAAAACCATACCCTCTCTCTCTCAAAAAAAAAAAAAAAAAAAGTTTCAGAGCTTATAGCCAGATTGATTGGTGAAAATCTTCCGTCTGGAAAGCTACTGTGTAAAGACTAAGTGGGTAGCTATTTTTTTCAAACTGACAGACGCAATGATAACGTTACAAGACATACAAGGAACCAAAGACTCAGTACCCACACAAAGGAACAAAGTGAACTCTTTAAATTGATTACTTGAATATGTCTCCCATTCACTTATTGGATTTACTCATTGGAAACTTAATGCCTAAACTTATGTCAGTGGTATTTGGATATGGAATCTTTGGGAAGTAATTAGAGTCCACTAGGAGCATGAAGTTGGGCCCTTTACCAGATTAGTGGTTTTATAAGAAGAGTCAAGGAGTGATGACGCAGAAGGCTTGCTCTGTCTCATCAAGGGATAGCCTCTGCTGTGTTACTAGGGTCCTTACTAGACGTTAAGCAGCTGCTGCCACTATTTTTAGGCTTCCTGGTCTCCAGAATCACGAGTCAAATAAACCTCTAGTTTCATAGATTACTCACCCCCAGGCTTTTCATGACAGCAACAAAAACACATGAAGACATCAGTACTAAAAAAAGAACAAAATTAGGTTACCAACAAAGAGATGGAAAATAGAAAAGAGAACTAAACATAAAGGGTGGGGTAGAGAAACATCATAAGTACTTGAAAAATTCACTTGAGGGCTTCAACATAAACATACTCGGACAGAAGAATGAGCCAAACTTGAAGGCAGATAATTTGAAATTATCCAATCAAAAGAACAAAACAGGAAGAAAAAAAGAAAATGGAAAAGAGCAAAGTAAATCTATGGAATACCATCAGGTAAACCAATGTATAACTCTGGGAATCTCAGAAGAGGAAAGAATAGAACAGAAAAATTACTAAAGGAATAAGGCAGAAAGTTTCTCACATTGGAGAAAAGAAATTTATACTCAAATTTAAAAAGCTCAAGAAGATAAACTCAAAAATTCCATACTAAAAAATTACCAAAGTTCAAAGACAAAAAGAAATTCTTGTACCAAAAATAAGAGTATGAATGGATTTCTCAGCAGACACTTTGCAGTTCAGAAGGGAATAGAATGATATATCCAAAGTGTTGAAAGAAAAACAAAGAACGCTACTTGCATTGACTGACTCTCTCTGTCTCTCTCTCTGTCTCTCTGTCTCTCTCTCTCTCTCTCTCTCTCTCTCTCACACACACACACACACACACACACACACACACACTTTTTCTCATTGCTAAGACAAAATACCTAGCATCCAGAATTAAGGAAGGAAAGATTTATTTATCTCTTGGTTTGTGGAGGCTTCAGTCCATACTCAGCTGGCTCATGGCAGAGGGCAGCAGAAGACAGAAAAAGCAGCAAGAGCAAAAGGGAGGAGCAGAAAGCAAGCCTCTTTCCCTCCCTGATATTATGTGCAGGCTGCCTACACAAGGGAGGATGTAGCGCTCATACCCATAATCCCAGTTTCGGACCATGGATCAGTCATAAAGTCTAGAAGCCCACGCATGACTGCATGAGGCTTAGGAGGGACATCCAGACAGAAACCATAGCACTCTCCTTTAGTAACAAAGAAAACATACAGACTTTCCCCCATTAAACAAAAGCTGAAAGAGTTCATTACCACTAGACCTACCATGTAAGAATGCTACAGAGCCCTGCAAGTTGAAACAAGAGGATACTACACCAACACACACACAACCACACACACACACACACACACACACACGAAAAGGATACTACACAACATGAAAATATATGAAAGTGTAAAGCTCACTGGTAAAGATGTAAGTATAATTTTTATTCTGATGTAAAATATATATAGGTAAATATATCTTTAAATCTGATATAAAAGTTACAAGACAAAGGTATAAAGGCAGCTATAAAATATTAATGGATATACAATATAAGAAGATGTAGCTGTGATATAAAGAACCAAGTATGGAGCCAGCCAGATAGCTCAGTGGACTAAAGCACTTGCTTAGGTAGAGTGTAGAAGCTGGGGTTCAGACCCCCCATGTGCTATGCCGGCCCTGGCCCTAGGGCATGCTGAGATGGAGATTAAGACTGGGCATGGTGGCACGCAACTGTAGTCCCAATGCTTGGGAGGCTGAAAGCAGGAGCATCACTGAGTCTGAAATGTATACTGAGACCCTGCAGACCCTGTACTGAGTAACAAAAAAGTGGACAGTATTTCTGTGAGATGGAAGTCAAATTTATAGCAGTTCAAAATAGATAGTTATGGGCCAACAAAATAGCTCAGTAGACTAAGCACCTGCTTTGGCAAGTTCAGGGACCAGGGTTTGATCCCTGGCACTGCTGGGTGCACTGAGCAGGCCACTGAGACTGGTAGTGGTGGCGCATGCCAGTGATCCCAGTGCTGGGGAGGCTGAAAATAGGAAAATCACTACAAGTTCAAGCTACATGGTAAGACCCTGTACTGAACACATAAAATAAAATTTAAAAATAGGCGCTTAGAACTACAAGTTGTTTTGAGTAAATCCCAACATAGCCACAAAGAAAGTGGTATCTATAAAAAAAAAAAAAACCATAAAAAATAAGAAAGGAATCAAAGAGTGTCACCATCATACTAAATAAGGAAATATAATAAAACTAGAATGGAGCATAGAGAATAGAGAATGTAGAATTGAATGACTAAAGGCAACATGAGAAATTTAGAAATATATGCAAGTTGGACAACATCCTCGTGAACAATCAGTAGTTCAAAAAAATCAAAAGAAAGATGAGATATCCTGAAGCAAATGAGAACAAAAGCAATAAGCATGGAATACATCAAAAATGGTATTAAGAGGGACAGTTACAGAGGCAAACTGCTACAGCAAAAAACCAGAGAGAGCTCACATAAACAACTGAAATTAGCCCTAGAACAAAGAACAAACTAAAGTCAAACTAAGGAACAGCAAAGAGCAAACTGGTTCACAGCAAAGTACTAGAAGTAGAACAAACTCAGCCAAACATAAATGCAGGAAGGGAATGGCATTAGATAGTAATAAAGAAAACACATGGGCTGGGAGATAGCTCAGTAGAATAAGTGCTTGCCTGGCAGGCGCAAGGTCCTGAGTTCAATCCATGGTTCCGCCATTGGGGGGGGGGGGGTGTGCAACAGAAGAGAAAACTTAAAAAAATTAAAACTTACTTCTTAATTCACATAATTAGTAAATCACTAGCTGGTTTACCTGAGAAAAGAGAGAAGGCGTAAACAAATAAAATAAAAAATTCCTAGAAATACATACTTGTATCTCCTAATTATAAAACATATTGCAAATATACAGTAGTTAAACACTGCAATACTGGCAAAAGGTAGATATACTGATAAAAAGAAGAGAATAGAGAGGCCAGAAATAAAGTACACACGTGTCTTTGACACAGATGCCCAAACTGCATGGTAAGGTAGGGGTAGTTGCTCAATAAACTATGTTCAGAAACCTGCATACCTACATACAAAATAATGAAGTTGGATTCTTATACCATACATATGCAAAAATCAGCTTAAATAAATAAAAATTCAAACATGAGACCTGAAATTACGAAACTCCTATAAAAAGCAAGAAAAAAGTTTCTTATCACTGGTTTTGCAATGATTTGGGGATGGAACATCAAAAGCACAGGCAACAAAAGGAAAATTTGCCTAAGGAAGAATAAATAAAACTGGAGCTTCTGGGCCAGCAAGATGGTTCAGCAGTCTAAAGTGCCTGCTTTGAAAAGCATAGGCAATGGCAGGGACCCCGATTTGATCCCCAGCACCACATGCTGTGCCAGCCGCACCTCTAGGGCAGGCTGAGCTGGTCATAATATTAAAAAAAAAAAAAAAAAAAAAAACCTTAGGAGCTTCTGCAGAGCAAAGGAAACTGTGAACAAAGAGGAGAAGCAACTTACAGAGTGAGAAAAACGTGTTTGCAATCCATATATTTCACAAAGGGTTAGTACCCAAAATGTATGAATATATACAACTCAGTGTTTTTTAAATAGCTAAAGTACTTACATACATAAAGGAGACACAAAAATAGCAAAAGGATATCTGAAAAAGTGCTCCAAGCAACTACCAGGGAACTACAAATCAAACGCACAATGCAGCATAACTTCACACAAAATGGAAATAAATTAACAATTATTGTGAAAGCACGGAGCTGTTGAAACTATTAAACATTCTTAGTGGGAGCATGCAATAGTACAGCTACTATGGAAACAGGAATTGCCACAAAATTATGAGAATTACCTACTATGTGATAGCACAATCCCACTTCTGTATATTTATCCAAAAGTGCTAAAATCATCATCCCAAAGTGACATTCAGATTGCCATGTGCACTGCAGTGCCATTCTATCAATGGATGAGTGGATAATGAAAATGTGTGGGGCGGAAATGTGGTTTATTTATACAATGGAATATTACTCGGCCCGTAAAGAGGAAAATTCTGCCATATCCTATAATATGGATGGACATCAAGGATGCTAAGTGAGATGAGCCAGTCACAGGAGAATGCTGCATGACCCCACTTACATAGAGGGTCTAAAGTATGGCAACCAAAGTCATAGACTCAGAAAGCAGAAGAGCGGTTGCCAAAGGCCAGAGGGAGGCAGAAATGAGCAATCACTACTCAATGAGAGGAGAGTTTCATTCACATGAGAAGACAAAATCTAGAGATTTCTGTAAAACATTTTGCGGTTCTTAACACTTAACTATTTCTAAAAGAGTAGATCTCACATCAAGCTTCTTTCCACAAATAAAATAATAATTTAATAAAATGAGATTCGACCTTCCCCGTAGCTGTGAGGGAATCATTGAGGGACCCTACAGATGGCCAAATCTATGGATGTCCAAATTCCTTATATAAAATGGTGTAGCATTTGCATACACTCTATATACAGCTTCCCTTATCCTTTAAGCCATCTCTAGATTATTTATAATAACTCATACAACACAAATGTGACAAATAATTTTGTACTATCTTCTTAAGAGAATAAAGACAAGCAAAAGCAGTACATGCTCAGTAGTTATGTGTTTCTTTGTTACTTTGGGTGCTGGAGATATTGCTTAGGGTTAGATCATTTGCCTTGCATGTGCCCAACTCTGGATTTGAGTCACAGCACCTCAAAGAAAAGACAGGCAGACAGACAGACAGACAGACAATAGAGCTTGCAGTTAGTTGAATCTGCCAACATAGAATCCACATGTATGGAGGGTCAACTCAACTAACCATATACAGTCACACTTACTCTCATATCTACCATAAGAAAAGATGGATAATACCAAGTATTAGGGAAGATGTTGGAAAATTGGAACCACCATCCATTGCTGTTGGGGATGTAAAATGGTGTGGCCACTTTGAAAAACAGTTAGTAAGTTCCTTAAAAATGTTAAATGCAGAATAGGTACATAACACAAAAATTCTACTCCTAGACATATAAGCAAGGGAACTGAAAACAGACATCCACACAAAAGCTTGTTCATCCCAACAGTTTTGTGATTTCTGAAGCCTCGCCGCATCTCAAATGTCCATCGGCCGATGAGTGGAGAAGCATGGTGTTCGCCTGTCTGATGAAATATTATCCATCCATCTCAGTTACTTTTCTCTCATTGCTGGGACAAATACTCGACATCCAAAATGAAGGAAGGAAAGCTTTATTTAGCTCACAGTTACTGGAGGTTTCAGTCCACACTCAGCTAGATCCAAGGCAGAGTGGCGCAGTGCAGAGGCCAGCAGTTCATGGTGGCAGAACAGCAACAAAATGGTGACAGAGGCAACTGACCAACCAGGGAAGCAGATAGCAACAGCAAGAGTCTGTCTCTCTGTCTCTTTATATTCCATCCAGGCTCTTTGCCTCAGCCTATCCACCGTAGGCCACACCCCTAATCCCAGCTGTACTCAGATGCATAACCCCATCAGTACTAAAACACATAATCCCAGTGGATCACAAGTCAAGTCTCAAACTCTAGAAGTCCCCACCCCATGATTGCATGAGGCTTTGTGGGGACAACTAGACATAAACCATAACACCATCCATGCAGAGGAAAGAAGTAGTTTAGGCTACAGATAATGAGCCTGAGAACATTACACTAATTAGAAAAGCGCAGACACAAAACACTATATATTGCATGACTCTGTTTGTACAGAACATCTGGAATAGACAAACCCAGGGACAAACGGCAGCCCGACTGATGGTTGGCAGAGATGGGAGGAGTCGTAGGCAGGGGGACTCTGAGGTGGCTTCCAAGTTTCTTTGGGAGTGACAACATCATTTGAATAAGAACTTGGTAGTGGTTACACAGCTTTGAAAATCTGCCGCTAAAACTAGTCACATGAAGGCATGAATTTTAGGTGTGAACTATACCCCAAGAATAGTAATTTTATAGCTTTCTTTTTAGCAAACACAACCAAAGGAAAATGACCCTAGAGACAGAGGAAGAAGACAACAGGGTCCAAGTCCACCTCATTCCTGGTGAGAGACTCTAAAAAGAAATGTTCTTTTTTAAAAAATTCAAGACAACATAGCGGTTCCTTTCTGAGACACTCCTATTTGAAGTAATACACCAAAAGGGAAAGCCTTCTAAGCTAGAAAGTATTTTTAGATTAGTGTGATTGAAACAGAGAATAAGCATAGAGACTCTCCACCCCCACCCTAAAAAAGTGCTACTTGCGAATTTGTTCTTCCTGTCAGAATGGCAGGAGTTCAACAGAGCCTGGCTGGGCTCCCTGGCTGCAAGAAAGCCTTCAATTGCATGAGACTAACAGTGTTCATTGGAAAGAAGGGTTTGCGCGAATGTCGCCTGGAGAATTCTTTTATGTCCCTATCTTGTACTCTGAGTAACGACTTTGAAGATAGCAATATGCAATGTGCCAACGATTGTTATCCTCCGATTATTTTGTTAGGAGATTTTGTTTTATTTTTTCCATTAAAAATAAAAGATTGAGAATATAGCTAGAGAGGGATGGTTGTGCACACCTATAAACCCAGCGCTCAGGAAGGTGAGGCAAGAGCGTTTGCCGTCAGTTAGAGGCCAGTGTGGACCACGTAGTGAGATCCTATCCTCCTCCTTCTCCCCCCAGAAAAGGCTTAAGAACGTGCTCTGAAGAGAGCAGGCTGGGGCTCCTGGGGACCTGACAGCCAGCCCTAGCTGGGAGGTACCCCCATTCTAGGCAAGCTGTGAGGTCAGAGAAAAGGAATTACTCGGCCGAGGGCTGCCGCTCCTCCTCCTGCCTCACCACCTCTAGGCTGAGTGGGCCTTGGGGTTGACTCAAAAATCCTGCGGGCCTCGTGGGCACCGTCAGGACACTGTGCGGGCCCCACGTCTGCAAGCTGATTCAGCCCCTCGGTCCCCGCATCTGTGCTTCTCTCTCCACTGGGATGTATTATCCAGAACACTACTATGCTACGAACATGTCTAGATTAGACAATGCCAGGCTGAACACAGAGGTTGAGCAGCCTGACCTCCGCTGGCCCGCCCAAAGAACTAAACAAGTCCCCACCGCCACTTGCCAGTGGTGCAGGGAGGGCATAAATGGTGCGCTACGGCGAAGAAGAGAATGCCAAAGGAGGCTGGGGTTAGAGCCGCGGCAGCGGATCTCCCAGGCACAAGCACCAGCCTGGCGCGACTTCCACCAGGTGAACACTGGCTTTTCCCACCGCAAGCTCTCCTCCACCAAGCCAGGGTTGCTACCGGCCATTCTTGCCTCCCTGTCGTTGTTTTCCTCTGACCACCAACTGATGGAAAAGTCTCTGGGTTCAAGCCTGAGAATTCAGAAAGGGAAGGAAAAGAAACCACGCTGGGAGAAATAAACACCTGCAAAAGTCAAACTTTGCTGCTAAACTGGGAAAACCAGTCAGGCTCTTCTGGGGCTGGAGACCTTGTTCTTTCTGATTTGTGTGGGCGTGAGAGGAGGCGTCAGCGAAAGGGAGGACAAAACAGCTGAAGAAAATCTGCAAGGCATTCTGCTAGGAAAAGCCCAACTCCCGACTCCAGTGCCGCTCAAAACCAGGTTAGAGCCTGCTCTCCTTATGTAGAGGAAGTAGGAGGTAGCCGGAGCAGGGTCACATTACCGAGCTCGCAGCACCTCAAACCCAACAGTAACCACAGTCACTAGAGTGGTGATGTATAACTCAGCTAGCTTCCTCTTCCCCAGAGGGAACCGCCCCCCTTAAGACAGAAGGAGATCTACAACACTGGCTTCAGTCCCTTAAGTTTGGCATCTCCAAAACCACCTTCTGTTAACGTTGTAGGCATTTAGCTCCTGGTGAGTTCCTGAAGTTGGCTAATACTGTGTCCAAACCTCCATTCTTCTCCTAAGCTAGATGAACTTGAGCAAATCACCATCCTTCTTAGCTTCAAAAGCATTTGTGAGAAGTCACTAGACACACACTGGGGCTTGCAACTGAGGGAATTAGGAGGAAGATACAAATGTGAACCCGCTGTTCCTGGAGTCGGCGTAGGGGAGTGTCTTACTCTTCTCTTGTGCTGACAACCAAAATGAAAGGAAGTAACTTTTATCTAGCTCTCAGTTACAGGAGGTTTCAGTCCATACTCAGCTGGCTCCAACACAGAGCGGCACATGGCAGAGAACAACCTTTCATGGTAGCAGCAAAGAGCAAGAGCGAAGGGAGAAGTAGCAGCTCAAGCAGCTAA
This sequence comes from Myocastor coypus, assembly GCA_004027025.1. Taxonomy (NCBI): domain Eukaryota; kingdom Metazoa; phylum Chordata; class Mammalia; order Rodentia; family Myocastoridae; genus Myocastor; species Myocastor coypus. The sequence goes on along the minus strand of PVJA010002814.1, from coordinate 22,342 downwards.
CTCCCCTTCCTACCTTCCACTGAAATGCAGATCATCTGCCTCAGGGGAGGTGCAGCACCCATGCCCACAATAACCAATCACAGACTCCCAAAGCTCTCCCAAGACTGCATGAGCCTTTGGGGGGACACCTAGACACAAACCGTAACAGCCAGAGTACCTGGAAAGGGTACAGTGTGGTGAGACAGCTCAAGCTTGTCCAGAAAAAAAAAGTCCTTAAAAACCTGATCAAGCACAATAGAATACTGAGGGCTTACAGCACTGTCCAGTGAACCCTCCAGAAGCGACCTGATCTTGCAGTGCTGTCTTCCTGATGTCTAAGTTATTGTCTTGGTTACTTTTCTCTCATTGCTGAATTCTCATCCAAAATGAAGAAAAGTTTCTTTAGTTCACAGGTAGTGGAGGTTTCAGCCCATACTCAGCTGGCTCCAAGGAAGGCAGGGTGGCCCAGGGCAGAGGGCAGCTGTTCATGGTGGCAGACAGCAGCAAAGAGGAAAAGGAGGAGCAGTGGCTGTCGCAGCTAGCGAGCTTCTTTCCCTTCCTTGCACTGCATCAGGGCTGCCTGCCCCAGGGTGGGTGTAGCGTTCACACTCCCAGTCCCGGCACTGGATCATGAATGAGTCACAAACTCTAGAAGCCTGCCCCAGCGACTGCATGAGGCTTTCGGGAACACCTAAACACAAATCATGACTGTTATCTTACAACGCTCTAGGGATGTAAGTTAATTTGCAGACAACTGATATAAATGCGAGCAATCACTGTCCATAACACCATGAAAAATTTTGTTCCCATAGGGATGCAGCCGATCTTTACTTGATAGAAATCACAAGCCCAAGCATCATGTTGTTCTACACACTATTATTTTGCATCTATTAGCAAATTTACTTCACTTTTCTTAAGTTCTTTGAGTGAGCCCTTGACTTGATCTTTAACATCATATTGGTTTCTTCATTAATTCATGTCTTACTTCAAGTCATGATGCATTCCCTTGGTACTTGCGTAAGAGTCTTGATTTTACCTTTTGGTAATTTATAGTTCAGCAGAAGCAGGTTTTCCTGGCAGGAAACCAACAGAACAGCAGAGGAACATGATCTTGGAAAGAGGATGAGGTGCAGTTGGTGAAGCAGAGAATCAGAAGCAAGCACACGCACTTGGGCACAGGAGCCCAGGGGAGGCAGGGGCTGGCCACTGATGAGTTCTCACCTTACTTGGCCCGCTGTCTCTCCTCGGTGTTGCAGGAGCTGAACACACGCCTGCCTTCAACACACAGCCCTCCCTGCCTCTGCACCACCATCCCTCCTTGGAGGCAAAAGGTAACCCTTTTCTACACTCCTCAAAGCACAAAACGTCTAGTGGGGACCAGGAGGCCCACTCATCTGACATCTACATAACCAAGGGAGCCTACTCAAGTGTTCTTTGAACAGCAGGGAACATCAGCTTCAAGGCAATTTTCTGTTCCCAACCTGACCGTGAATCAGATGCCAGTTTTAAAAAAGAAAGAGGGGAAACCCTCAAACTTAACCCAGGAGCACATCCTTTTTAGCACAGTACATATGCCCTAATACATGAATACTCAGAGGTAGTCCCACTACATTACCGTATTTTTTAAAATTTATTTATTTCATACATGATCTTGCTGTGCAGTTCAGACTCCTAGTGATCCTCCTGTCTCAGCCTCTCCAGTGCTGGGATTATAGGTGTGCGCCACCATGCCCACTTTTGGTTGTCAACATGGAGCACCCTGAGTTCTGGGGCAGGCACAGTATGTGGTACTGGGGATCGAACCCGGGTCCTTGCACTTGCCAGGCAGGTGCCTAGATCCCCAAGCTATCTCCATATCTTTGAAGGCAGCCAGTCAGCCCATTTGAGCGTGAGCATCATTTCCAGCTTGCAGATGGGAGACTTGAAGAGAAGCCAGCAGTTATGCCTGTAAATGCGACAGTTGCTTCCTCCTCGCCCTCTCTAACTTGCTCTTTCTTGTGAAACGAGCAGGCTGCCTCAAGAAATCTGATTTCCTCTCTTTTTCTCCATGCTCTGACCTCCTGATTGTGCCTACATAGGAAGAACTCCTCTAGTACCTGCAACTCCTTACAGAAAGCACAAGGTGGAAAACCCATCACAATCCATTAAATAGTGTTTTAAAAGCAAACCTCCAGATGTTCCCCAGTCTTAAAAAGGGATAAGCCAGAGGGAAGAGCTTAACAATGCTCTAATTGCTTTCATCTTCATTTGTCCAGGTTGCACGAGAATCCCCCAGCCAACAGCAGAACGTTAGTTTTCATTTGCTGAACATGCAACGGATGGATCGACCTGATGAACGGGGTGCACCACCATCTTCCCAGGTGAACCCCCAAATGACACTTGCACTAACAAGCCAGAAGTGTTCCTGATCAGCAGAAGGACTCTTTAAGAAATTACCCATTTGTCTAAAATTGGAGGCGGCTGCAGACACTGACACCCCATATGGTCCACTTTTCAGCACTACAGATTCTAGAATAACTTGATAATACATTAGAGCTCCCCCCCCCAGCATCTACTTTCTCATTTAGAACGTGAAGGCAACGTATCAACGATGTCCTGGTGAGTGCTGTTAAGCTGTGGAGCTCTTGGTGCTCATCAGAGAATAGGTGCCCCTCAAGTGCAGGTGACATCGGTGACCGTGTTCCAGTAACACCTTCGGTAAATTCCAACAGATGCTGTCACACTTTGTGCAGCGGGGGTGTAATTCCCAGAACCAGTCGCAAGATGGCAGGCTTCCACCTCCTAAAGGTGCCTGAGAGCTTCTGCGCTTTGCTGCCTGCAGGACTGGGTGACACCAAAATGACAAGCTGTGGGCAGAGGCTTCTTTTCATTTATTAATATTCCCAGGCGCAGCTTGTGGAGATCTCTCATCACTTCGGGAAGCTGATTTGTTTTGGCATTCATTTGGTTTTAGAAGAATAATTCCCTAATCATTTGTCAGGTGAGGTGATTTTAAATTTTAGTTCCTACTCACAGGAAAAAAAAAAAAATCTACTTAAAAGATTCATGACAAGGAATGTATGTATGTGAAGAATATTCACCTGCAAATAACAAAGCAAAAGTCCAGAAATAAATAATGTATCCACTGACAAAATAAATATTGATATACGTATACCTACCACACACAAACTAATCAGAAGGATAAAATCACATTAACAATAGCTTGCAAGTACTGCTTCATTTAAATTATAATTATAATGTCACCATCAAGCCAGCTTGTTCTTTCTTCTGATGATTCAGTCATCTACTGAAAGACTCAAGAAATAAAGACACAAGACTCTGTGTTTTAAATGTCTGGCTGTAACTTCAAAAAGCAGAAAACAGAAAAATCTGTTCCAACTTGTTTAGAAAGAGAATTATGCACTTATTCCACGAGGAATCCAGCGCTCAGGCAGGAGGCCCCTAAGGAGGAGGCAAGGCAGGAACAGAGAAGGACAGGAACCCTACTGGGGATGGTAGTGACATGAATAGAAATAATCTAGGTTCTCTTGGACAGCTAAGGAAGTCCTTTGGTTGCAGTTGGATTGAGCAAATTTCACAGCAATGAGAATCAGGTAAGAGAGTTAGCAGGGGAAGTTTTAGGCCCACAATTAGGATATAATTTCCTTAGGGCCTTCAAAGTAACGATTGCTTCAAAAGGTAGTTAGAGGACTTAGACTTGCATATTCCTCCAGCCCCTGCTGTTCATAGAGACGCATGCATGGATCCACCCTCCACACCCAGTAGTTAGGTTCTGCCACTCCCTGCTCCAATCAAGCTTGCATGGTGACCATTAACCTGTATCCCAGAGGTGGGAGAAGTGGCCCAAATGCCCTCTCCACAGGTCAGGGCTCCTAAAGACACCAGCAATTAACCTGCCTCCGGGTGTGTGTTTACCTGAGAGGGAAAGGAAGGTAGGACAACACTTGGCCCATTAAAAAGCATTTATAAACAGTAGGGTAGAAGAGCTCAGGGGAAGAAGAACCTTGCAATGAATGATAGTTATTAATGACTATTATTATCCTTGTCCTGACCCAAGGACTATGCCTCCAAAATGTTTACTTAGTATGCAGAGCTGGAGTTTCTACATCAGGGCTTCGGAAACGCTATTAATCCACTAGTTTTACGGAGAGAGGAGCATCCTCTGAAGTTCTAGTCCTACAAATTAATATTCGTAAATGAAAATTTTTAAGCTCCCATGTTCCACCAGCAGAGAAATGGATCAATTCCCTGCTGTGGAATCACATAACGGAGGGCAGCAGGGCAGGTTTAATGTGAATCCGGATATTGATTTCTCCTTGTTACTTGATCCAACGTCATGCCTTTTGGATTGCCCAAGGCCTCTGTGACACCATAGGCTCTGGGCTCCAGGGCAGTGAGGAAGTGCATCTTCTGGTCCTTTACTTATTCATTAAAGTTTTGAGATAATATCTGCGAAAAAAGAGAGTTCAGTGAGAGCCCCCTGATCCCTTGCAGAGCGCCTGGTCCTTTGCACGCTTAATAAATTTACTTGGAGGCACCAGGGGAAAGGGTGGGCAGGCCCCTGTCGATACAATTCACGATATTTGTGGAGTTGGCTTTACTTTTTTTTTTCTTGTTAAAATTTCATGATTTATTAATGCAGTATTTATATATCCTGTTAATTTATTAGTGTAATATTTATCTTGTTAATATTTTTTATAGCACCGAGGGACTTGGAGGAAAAAGAAAATATCTTTCACCTGCCTGCTTGTCCTCCTACTTGATTGTATCCCTGGTTGGAAGCACTGCTAACACACAGAAGTCCATATACTTATATATTAGTGGGTTGTTTTTATTTATTTATTTATTTATTTATTTATTTATTTATTTTTGCAGAACTAGGGATCAAACTCAGGACCTTGCATTTGCCAGGCAGGCACTTGCGCCTCTGAGCTATCTCCCTGGCCCCAGTTGGTTGTTTTTACAAAGATGGAAGCAGACCTGTGTTAGCCGGCTTTCCATATCTGAGATGAAATATCGAATATAATCAACTTATAAGGAAGAAAGACTTTTGACTTATAGCTTCAGTCCATGGTCCCTTGGCCCTGTCAGTTTAGGCCTGTAGTTACGCAGACTTAATAAAGCATGAACAGGTGCATGGAGAGGATCACCTGGTGGAGAAAAGCTACTCAATATATGGTTATCTGTGAAGCAGAGCAAGGGAAGAGAAAAAGGAGGAGGAAGAAGAAGAGCAAGAGGAGGAAAGAGAGAGAGAGAGAGAGAGAGAGAGAGAGAGAGAGAGAGAGAGAGAGAACAGTGTCTCAATACCACCTTCAAGAGCCTGCCCCCAATAACCTAACTTCCTTTCACTAGGCCCCACCTCCTAACAGTGACACAGTCTGGCAACCAAGCCTTTAACATATGGGCCTTTGGGGGCACATTCAAGATCCAAATCTCAAGACGGTTCATGTTGTTATACAACTTAATATGTCATGGAGATTCTTCTATATCAAAATGAAGGGGCTTTCTGGTACTGTGCTCTCTCTTCTGTGCAGTACTCTATGATGTGACCCCTCTAGCACTTACCTGCTTGTCCTCCTACCGATGGGCTTGCAGTATAGAACATTTCCAGTTTCAGTTGCTACTGTCAGTAATGCCTCAGCTTGTACACACTGACATAATGGCTAGGGAAGAGGCAAAATGGTAGTGGATCAAGTCTGAGACAGGTGAGGTATGTCTTGAGACAACTTATTTCATTCTCTGGTAGCCCGTGGCCCCAGATGTAGGCTTAGCATGACATCTGAGAAGTCCCTCCCCTCCTGCCTGGCCCCACTCCACTTCATGTCCCTCAAGGAGCAGATGAGGCTGAGAACAAGGTGACACATCTGCTAAAGCCTCGCAGAGTCTATAGCTCACACACAGAGGCATCAGCAGACTCTGATGCACACAAACTCCTCTGCCTATGGCTTCAGCCTAGAGAGAAGGACACGAGGAGAAGAAGGAAGGAGTCTGAATTGCCTGAGAGTTTATTCAAAGATGACCTAGTCCAGTGGAAGACTCCAAAATTTGCTTCGAATTGGCAAGATCTGGTTTATCATCAACAATGCAATATCTGAGTTCTGTATTAGCTTGCTACAGCTATCACCACAACCAACCCGAACTGGGTGTGGTGCCCAGCTGCAATGCATTTTCTCAGAACTCTAGAGGCTCCAAGTTGGAAATCAGGATGTCAATAGGTTGGGTTCTCCCTCTGCACAGAGGAAGAGGGCCTGTCCATGCCTTCCCTCTAGCTTCTGTTGCTTCAGCGACAATCTTTGGTATCTCAGAGCTCATACAGCACACCCCCACTGAGTTCCTGTCTTTGTCTCCTTATGACATTCTCCCTGTGCCCACGACTATGTTCAGATTTCCCCCTTTTGATAAGTCACGTTGGATTAGGTTCAACTCTGCTCATCTTATTTTAACTTAGTGACTTCTGTAAAGATACTGTCCCCAAATAAGATTACTTTCTGAGGCACTCCAACTTGGACGTTAGGACTTCAGCATCTTTTGGGGGAGGATGGATATAATTGTAACTATAGCAAGTACTAAGTTCAGCTTAAGAAATAATGTTCTACTACTGCCGCACACTAAGTTATGTGGACTGAAATTTACACCCTCAGTACTATTTTGCTTGCAGCCCAAAACAGGAAAAGCAAGAGAGGTCTGTATTTAAGGATGTTTCAACTATAATCCAGAAAATGAGTTTTCATACAACTTTGCTTCTAAATTTAGTCAAATTCACAAATGATCTTCTGAAATCCACTGCCTTATTCCAACAGAAACAAGACCCTTCTTGCTCCAAGAAAGACCCTGTTCACCATCTCGCCCATCAGAGAAGACTTCGTGGGAGGTAGCAAAGTAAGTTACCATGCACTGGGTCCTTTGCTGCAAAGATAGCAGAGAAATGAAACCTAAGACCAGCCAAGGGCCCCCCCACCATGCACCCGGGCAGAGCTTAGATTTCCAAGAGCGAGAGCAGGACAAAAGCCAGGAAATTCAGGTGATGTGACCCCTGGTGATGCAGTCAAGAGTCGCCCGGTCTCATGATTCATGTTTGTGATCATCCCAGGAAGAGCCAGAGCATGACTTCTCCAGCACCAGCCACAAGTGCCGGTCCAGGTACCCACCCAGCCTCTGCAATGATCAAGACGACATTCATCCCGCACTCCGAGAGGAAGACACTTATCACGAACCCATTTTCTCCTGGCCAGCAAATATCCCCATTGAGGCCTACAGCTCAGCAACAGGAGGAGTGTGTGGCACTTCCCAAGGTCTGTAGTATCTAGCCTCTCTTGACAGGTTTGGTAAGACCTTGGCCAGCTATGGGCTTGCTTATAGGACTTTGTTCAAGACTTCTGTCTTCTTCAGACATGTCACAGTTCCATAGAGAGTGTCAGCTCCAGCTCCACAGGAATTCAAACCACTGGAGGCTGCTGCGTGGCGTCCCACCCAAGAGTAAAGCCTATAAAACCTCCTGTGAAAAAGCAACAAACACACAAAGATAGGCCACAGGAGTTGGCGGGTGTCTCACACCTAATTACTAGCTTAGGTTAGAATCCACAGGACAGAAATGGTATATCATAGGGCTGGCCAGATAGCTCCCCAGACTAAAAGGCCTACTTAGACAGAGCACAGCAGCCAGGGTTTGATCCTTGGCCTGCCATGCCAGGCCCGCCCTTGAGGTGGCACAAGCCTATAATTCCAGCACTTGGGAGGCTGAAAACAGGAGGCTCAGTAGGAGTCCGATCTGCACAGGGAGACCCTGGAGCCCCTGCACCCAGTACACTAAAATAAATAAATAAATAAATAAATTTGGGGGGAGAAATGGTATATCCTAAGCATCAGAGAATGGAAGAGGTACTAGAAAATGACTTTTCTAATTTAAAAAATGGTAAATTTTCCTCCCCTTTTTCACTCCAAATGTGAGGTTCTAGCTATCAGTTATGATTTGTGTGTAGGTATCTGCAAAGCCCCATGCAGTCATGGGGCAGCTTCTGGAGTTTGTGATTGGTTGTTTCGGGTGTGGGTGCTACACCTGCCCTGAGGCAGGTAATTTGCCATAAGGAGGGAAGAGAGGCCAGCTAGGTGCCTGAACTGTAGTCACTCTCTTCACTCTCTGCTCTTTGCTGGGCTGGAGAGATAGCTCAGTGGAATAAGTGCTTGTCTGGTGAGCACAAGGTCCTGAGTTCAGTCCCTGGTACCTCCAGAAAAGAAAAGAAAAAAGTCTGCTGTTTGCTACCATCACGAAAGGGTGCTCTCTGCCATGTGCCACTCTGCCTCAGAGCCAGCTGAGTATGGACTGAAACCTCCACTAACTGTGAGCTAAATAAATCTTTCCTTCCTTCATTTTGGATGCTGGGTATTTGTCCCAGCAACAAGAGAATAGTAGCTAAGACTCCATCTTTTTTGCCCTGGCATAAAATCAGTCCCCAAGTGGTGACACATTTGGTAACAGCTTTTCCTCGATGCCTTCTCCCTCCTGACTCACGTTCTTCTTCTCAAGATGTTCCTTGAGGTGACGTCCCTCATGAACACGTGGCACCTGCATCCTTGTCTCTGGGGGCACACAGCTGGGGACAAGCCCTTGCTGGACTGTCTCACCACTGGGTAGACAAGAAACCTATGCCAGGTTCAGCATCATGAAGCTGGGGTGGAAACGTGAGTTGGGCAGAAGGCCATCTCTGAGACAGGCAGTGAGTGAGTGACTGGGTCGACAGCACAGATACGAGCAGGCATTACTCAGACAGGGAAGGTGGGTGTGGTGGCGAAGTCATCCTGCTGTGCCCGCACCAGTTCTTAAAATAAGAATATGCGGGGCTGGGGAGATGGCTGCGCCCTCTAACAACTGCCTGGCAAGCACAAGAATCTGATTCAATCTCCTGTACTGCATGCTGTTCCAGTCCCGCATTCACCAGGCCTTTAATCCCAGCTCTAGGAAGGCTGAGACAGGACGATCACCACGAGTCTGAACTGCATAGCTAGACCCAGTATCAAATTAAAAATAAATAAATAAAAAAGTTCAGAAACAAATGTGTGGTTTTTTGTTTTGTTTTGTTTTTTCCCAGTAGCAGGGATCTAACTCAAACTCAGGACCTTAGGCTTGCCAGGCAGGTGCTTGTGCCACTGAGCTATATCCCTGGCCAGTGTGTGAGTGTGTGTGTGTGTGTGTGTGTGTGTGTGTGTGTACATGCGCACACGTGTGGACGCACGTACGAGTTTAGTCTTTTGATACAGGAAAAAACTCTCCTCTCCTCTCCACCCCTCCCCATTTCTTCTCTCCCCTCTCCTCTCCCCTCCTCCTCTCCTCTCCCCTACCCCTCCCCTCTCCCTTTCCCCGCACTCCCCCCCTCTCCTCTCCTCCTATCTTCTCCACTGCCTTATGTCCTATCTTCCTTATAGGAAAGCACCCTGAGCATACAGCTAGCTCTCACTGGCTCTTCCTTGGACCAAGTCTGAGCAGACCTCAGGCGATTTCCTGTACACTCCATTCTTTTCCATGCTTCAGAAGTCTACATGCAGCCCTGGAATGTAGCTTCCCTGATGTGATGGGGTCTTTACTTCAACTCAGAAAGAGACATCTATGAAATTCACTATGCCCTGGAGTCCCCAGTAAGTTCTCCTGGGCCTGGCATAAGGTAGATTCAGTGAGCCTTCTTGGCCCTCTGTGCCTGATGTTGGCTCAGGACCAGAGCACATGTGGCATGGTGAACTGACACTCTCAAGCGATACCCCAGACCAGGTGTGCTACTTTCAGGTATGGAACAGTGGAAGGAGGACCATCATCTCTTTTCTTTCAATGGCTGAGGTAGTGTTTCACTGCCCCATTTTGTGTACAAGAGGTCAGATGGCCAATCCAGGGGCAAACTGGCAGCAGCAGGTGACAGGAATCATGCAGCCCACCTCCAGCTGCAAACAGCTGGCTTCTCTCTAACTTATTTAATGAAGATTCGTCCCCTACATCTCCCTAAACCAGCAGCTCAAAAAAGCAGATCCACCCCATATGCAGCATGGGAAAGAGGATTACCCCGGTGTCCTTAACCAGGATCCTTTGCCTCTCAGAGTGTTAATGATTTATGTCTAGTTGTACCCCTAAAGCCTCATACAATCATGGAGTGGGGACTTCTATAGATTGAGACTTGACTCATGAGTCACTGGGAATTATGTATTTTAGTACTGATCAGATTATTAGTCTGAGTACTGCTGGGAATTATGGGTGTGGCCTGAGCCGGATAGGCTAAGGCAGAGAGCCTGATGTAATTTAAAGAGAGACAGAGAGACAGACTCACGCTATTGCTCTCTGCTTCCTGGTTGGTTGCCTGCCTCTGTCGCTATATCATTACTGTTCCCCCGCCATGAACTGCTGCTCTCTGCCATGTGCCACTCAGTCTTGGAGCTGGCTGAATATGAACTGAAACTTCCACAAACTGTGAGCTAAATAAACCTTTCCTTCCTTCATTTTGGGTGTCGGGTATTTGTCCCCGCAATGAGAAAAAAGTAACTAAGAGAGAGAGCTCCTGTTGCCTCTTTCCACAGATCTGCACTGCAAAACCCACTTGACTGAACACACTTCTCTGCCTCTGCTTTGCCTCCTGACTGACCCTGCATTTCCGATCCTGAAGTGTTTCACACCCAAGTCCATCTCCAATGGTGGAAATTATCCTTAGCTCCTTCCAGCCACAGGACTCTTGCTGAGTGCTCAGAATCTCCTATGCGCAGGACATCCTAACGCTGCAACGCCTGCAGCCTCAGAGCCTCTGCTCCAACGTACTTGAAGTTGTGTAGCCATAAATAATACCCCTAGAGCTCCAAGCCCACTTGAGCCTCAGGCATCCAAGAAGACCTCACTGGCCATCGAGCACATCAGAGATGAGATCCCCAGTGGCAGCGCTGCAAAGGATGAAGAGACAGGCACTGTGCCACCTAGGGCCAGGACGGGGCAGCGGTGGACTGAAGGGCCAGGCCCACCCTTCCCCGGGTAGGCTCTGGGCTTATGACAAACTCATTTTTCCTTCTTTTTGCGACAGATGTTAGGTGAGGTAGAGAACGTTCACCTCTGTGAGCTCATGAGGAACAGCTATTTCCAAGCCCCAAGTATTGGCCTAGGGAATGTTATAGGGGTTGCTTTGTCATGTCCCAGGAATTTAGATGGCAGAGAGACTTCACTGCCACGACATTTGACTGGAAGCATGGTTTCTCTCTTCCTAGGGATCTTTGCTATCTATAATCTAACCCTCTAGGAAAAGCTACTAGGCTTCCCCCTGAAACAGAGCTCCAGAAAGGGACGCACACTACAGCAAAGGAACATCAGATTCACCTCAGCCAACGTCCCTCCTTTGTGAAAGAGGGACAATTCTGATTGAATACAGCAAATGACTCATATCCAAGGCAAACATGTCAAGTGTCTCTACGGCGTCCATCCCTGATGCTGAAGTGCTTCTGGCCTGGGTCCTCCGCTTCTGCTGCCCTTGCCACCAGGTTGGTCAGTGAGGCTTGGCGTCAGTCCTTGGGTACTGGCCTCTACCTCAAGAGCCATTATTGGGTCCCTATCTTAGCTTCGTCGTAGGGACAAAGGCCTGGGATAGGAGGGAGAATCTGGGTCTGGTTTTGGCCCAGAACTTAGATAGATGGCAATGCGGAAGAACTCGTTCACCTGTTCTAAAACTTGCTTCCCTAGTTCAGAAAATAGATGGATAAGCCAGGACGCATCTAAGGTTTCTTCCTTCTCCTAAAATATCTCCACTTTTATTCCTTTTAAAGAGACACAATGGTTTAATTGCTTCCATAGACCACATTCAGGAAGCAGGGAAGAGGGGCAGATAGTGAAAAATAACACCTTTTGCAAGGCACCATTAAAAAGTCATTTAGATCTCAGGACTTACATTCTGTCTCCTTGGAAAGCCTGAAAGAAATGCCTTCCTTTATCCGGTTTCCAGACAACCTTTCTATTGAGGTTTTCATTTTTTTTCCTTTTTTTTCTTCTCTCTCTCTTTTTTTTAAAGGAAATCTAGCTCTAGATACCTGGCTAGGAGTGGGAGCTGATTTCGACCCTCTGCAAGCCCAGGAATTATGATGTCCATCAGTAGTTGGACTCAAATTGACAATTTTAAGGTGCGAATCCGTGCAAAGCTGGTGAAGCTCAATTGTTAGTAAATGCTGATGTTAGAAGCTACAGAAAAGATTGGCAATTAAGCAGTGCATTGTATTCAGTGATTCTCTATTTTGCAAAAGAAAAAAAAATCTTCCCAAATCATATTTCATCCTCAAATTAGCCTTTTGAATAAGGTCTGATAATCTCTCTTTTTTAAATTTTTTTAAGCTTTTATTTATTTATTTATTTGGTACAGGGTCTTGCTATACAGCTCAGACTCATAGTGATCCCCCCCACCCCCCCGTCTCGGCCTCACCAGTGCTGGGTTTACAGGTGTGTGCCATCATGCATGGTTAGAGTGACCTGCACAGCACACCCAGGGTTCTGGGACCTGCACGGCATGCAGGACCAGGGATCAAACCTGAGTCCTTGCATTTGCCAGGCAGGTGCTTAGACAGTCAAGCTATCTCCCCAGCCCTCACAGTCTCTTAAACTGCTGAACAAATTGCATGACTGCCTTTGTCTTCATGCTTAAATGGTGGCCAAGCATGTTTAGGAGTCCTGGGAGGAATGGATACAGTGGTTCCTCTCTAGTGATTTTCTGGAGCCCAAGTGTGAAGCTTCTCCAGCTCAGAGCATAGCTGGCATTTAAGTGAGCATCTGGAGAAGACCAAAAAAAAAAAAAAAAAAAAGTGGGGGGATTTTCAACAACTAGCCTCCCCCAGATCAGCCCAAGAAGGGTCAGGAAAAAGAAAGACAGGGCAGAACAGGTAGAGTTGGCAGTACTCCCAGGCAGGAAGGTCCAGGCACACTTCAGAGGGGGTAAGGAGGAACCTCATTTCCCTTGGCTCAAGTCCCTGGATGGCATAAAACATTCTCTACAGGATAACCAGGGTATAGCCACTTCTTAGGGCCCCACATGACACTGCAGAAATAAACAGAAATAAGCTCAACTGTTACAGCCCTTAAGTTAGGATATAGCCAAACTCAGTGAAAGCTTTGGCTTTGGATTTCTGGATGCACCCTGACAGCTGTAGAACTAGAGAGTGTGTCACATGGGAACTTCTTTGTTTCTATGCCCGTCCCAGTGTTAGAATGTAATCCAATGAGGGCAGAGGCAGATGAAACATTCAGGTAGATTCACACAGGCAGGGAGAAATTACAGCCACTTAAATGTGTAAGGCTCCATACCTGGTTATTTGACCAAGGATGTGAGAAGTATCACGCCCCCACCCCCACTCCCACCCTGCACAGAAGCAGAGGATGCTGTCCTCAGCAGTTTCTTTGGTGCCTCAGTTTCCTGTCACAATGCAGCTCACACCCAGTTCCTTCATCCCTGGAACTTGCATCTGTACTCAAGAATCTGGGTTTACAGCCCAAGCCTTTCACAGAAAGAAAACAATGGCAAAAATGCCCTGTGTAGTTCATGAGTCAAACCCAGTGTGTCCAGAGCTAGACATGAGCTGAGACAAGAAAGTAGAAGGTAGAAGCAGGTACCCAGCTCTCCTGGACCAGTCTCTCCCCATCAACACCCAGCAGGATGGTAATTTCACTTGTCTGCCAGTTCTCGGTTCACTTTTCCCACTGTCTAGATAATGTCTGTTCCACAGAGTGCACCTGCTGTATACACAGCAGCTGGCCAATGATTGGTACAGTAAAAAATGGGCTTTGAATGTATTTTCAAGATTTCTTTCCTTCTCTCTCTCTCTCTCTCTCTCTCTCTCTCTCTCTCTCTCTCTCTCTCTCTCGTGTATTTTTAAGGAAGGGTCTACAGGGTGTTCAGAGGCTCACTACTAGATTGGATTCGTAGTGATCTACCTGTTTACAGCCTTCCAAGAGCTGGGATTACAGGCCTGCGCCACCACACCCAATGTCAGTTGCTGTCTCAGCATGCCCAGTGATCAAACCCCTGGTCCCTGCCCCTACCGTAGATCACATTCAGTACAGAGTCTACAGGATTTCAGTGCACAGGTCCGAATAATAATGGTTCTTCTGTTTCCAGTCTCCCAAGCGCTGGGATTAGAGGTGTGCACCACCATGCCCAGGCTCAAGTGCTGTCTCAGTATGCCCGGAGGACAGGGCCTATACAGCACACCGGAGATCGAGTCCCAGTCCCTGCGTCTGCCCAAGCAGGTGCCTTAATCCATTGAGCTATTTGGCCAGCCCTGCATGCATTTTCAAATGAACTACTATAGCTGACTCTAGGCTGGGTCCCCATTTCAATTCTTTTTATTTTGTTCCCATCCATATTACACCAATCTGAACCCCAGAAACATCAAATGACTTGAACGTGGACCCAGCTAGGTAGTAAAACAACCCAGGTGTTCAAGCACTAACTCAAGCTCACCTTTTTATGGGCCACATAACCCTTCCCTAAAAAGCCACAGAGTTTCTCCTCAGTGCTCCCATCTATCTCATTGTCCTCAGCACTGAGCAGAGACTCTGACCAAGCCTGCGCGCCAGTCATCTCCTTGGTTTTTCTTCTTTATGAACAGATCTAAAATTCTCCCTGCCTCTTTCTCCAAATTCATGTGTCTTTTCCTTCTTTGAAAACCAGCGCCAGGCCTCACGTCCTCCAGGAAGCCCACCTAAGCTAGCACCACTCATGCCTTCTGCTCGGGCTGGCCGTCTCAGAGTTACAGTATTGTTTCCGTCCTCTGCATGCAGTGCTAGGCTTACACAGGCTGATACGCGCGAATGAATATTTTGAGGGTTGAATGAATGAATAAATAGATTCTGTGGATTCAGCCTCTGAGCCGCCTTCCTTGCAAATGTGCCTACTTCTTCCTGATCCCACCGTCACAGCCTTAGAAAGCCTCTCGTCGGTGCTCCCCCAGACCATCCATACAGTCTCCAGAGAGAAGCTTCCCTCTGTTCACACTCCTCCACCTGAAAGAAAATTGATCACTTCTCCCATTCCCCATGATTCTCCAATGCCTTGGAATAAATATCGAAAGCTCCTGGCGTAATATTCAAGGTGCTTAACCCGCAGATTCCCAGCAATCCTCACCTCCCGCTACTAATCCATCCGTGTTCTGTTAACCCTGCGATCAGAGGGTGTAGATCTGCGCTTCTTAGTCAGGTTGCTGCCGCTGCTTCTGCTAGGAGCATCCTCCCCTCTTCTCTACCTGATCGCTTTTGCTCATGTTTTGGGGTCTGCCACAGATATCACCTCCGTGGTCTAGCGGGCTAGCTAGGTCCTCCTTTGGACCCCCATGGCTTAAGCCCTAGCGCAGGGATACAGAGCATTGCAGTTACTCGCGTGTCAGCCTCGCTTCTCCCTTTCGCAGCCTCTTGGAAGCAGGACGCCGTGTTCCTGTCTTTGACATCCACCGCTGAATTAGAGTCCTGAGCTCTGAATGCTCTTAGCGCTGCTCAATAAGTGAACAAAGCATCTTGTTCATGCCGTGTTAATTTGCATTCACGCTGAATCATACAATTTAGAGCTCAAATAAAGACTAGAAAATACCTTTTGTAGCTTGCTCATTTTGCAAAGGAGGGAACAGTAACTCACAAGGATTTAAAGTGACTTGCTCAAGGTCATAAGAAGTCAAGGAGGTGCACTGATCTCCGGTCAGCTGATTCACACCACTTTCCACTTCATCCCGAGATGAAGTCGAGGTATCAAAAGACAGCATAAATGCCTCACATTTTAACAGCAGCAGTGACACCTTTTTCTTCTTTCCTTTGTATTTTCCTGTAGGGCTCCACACCCTCATTTGAATTTAACAGGTACGGCTGAGTGGAGGCATTCACAGACCTGCAGCTCTGCTTTAGATGTACAGTTGCCTCTTGACAGGATTTCAAAGTATATTTAAATGAAGACGTCATTGGCTTGAAGTTTTAATAGGTTTCCACATCTGTTGATGTACTTAAAACTCGTCCTCAGATGATGTATATTGGAAGTCAGGTTAAATAATTATGGCCACTAACTCCCTCCAACACCTAGGATCAAACTAGAAAATTCTCAACTCGTGTGATTAATCTAGACACACGTCCATGTGGAGCGCTTCAGTTCAGGCTTTTGTCTCGCAATATGACACTGGGGATAATTTGTAGTTTTCAGATGGGACGAGTCAAAGACAGATGGTAATAGCGATCATCTTAGTGACAATGACACATGGCACCAGTGCAAAGAGTGCACAAAAAACAACAGTTCGTGGCAAAACAGGGCATTCAGAGTCTCTCTTTTTTTTTTTTTTTTTTTTTAATCATATAGAACACACTGACACAAAAGGAAATGCTCCTTTCCAAGAAAAAAAAAAAAAAAAAATTGCATCAGGCCAGCCTTGGTCTTTTGAGCTTTGCAATGCCAGGAGTGTTCTGGCTCTTCCCTCCCTCCTGTCTCAGGCCATCCTCCTGGGCATCGTCACTTTGTATTCTTCTAAAAGGGAGTGGTGTCTTAAAAGGTTCCAAGAACTTTGTTCTAATAAACACACACAAAGATTTCTCAAGCACTTGCCGAAGGAAGGGAAATGGCCACCACAGCTAGCAAGAGTGGCATTCCGCAGGATTGAGCTAGGCACAGCCGGAAGCCAGGAGGTCACCTTTATTCTGCGGCTGACACACTCTATTCTCACTCCTTTGCCCTGCTTATGGTTAACACAGGCTTCAGTAGTCACATTACTGTCACTCTGTGCTATCTCCGAGTTAAATCATAATGAGCTGCGAGGTTGTTGTTTTTCTCTTGTTTTGGCTGAAATGCAGCCCCTGCTTCATTTTGGAGGAGCTGAGCCTCCGGGTTTCTATGACTGCCTCTCACGCTTTCCCTCTTCTTTTATTCACTTCTCTTCTTTGGCTCAAAAGGCAAACTGATTACCAAACCAAATGTGTAAGCCTCCCACGCAGGCTCTGGGAGAGAAAGATATCCCGTTTATTATGGAGGAGTCATTTCTGAGAGGAGCCAGGGCTGCCCTCTTGCACAGCTTCCTTAGCCAGAAGAAGAATTTGTCGGTGTTGCTCCATCAAGGGGAATGGACTAGATGAAATCAGTGATGGCAGGTAGCCTCTTCAGGGGGACCCAGGGAGCACCCAGTAACAGAGATCTTCTCATTGAAAAATCAAAATAATACTAAGAAATACTGCAAACATAACACAGAAGCCAAATCCACCTCTGATGCATGAGCACCTACACAGTGTCCGTTACCCTGAAACCTTGCTAAATCTCATAAAGGCCACATGTCTTCATATCCATGGGTTTTGTAAATGCTGTTATTTTGCAGGCAATTTTCTTTCCCAGCTTCTATGTTTTTTGTAAGCTCCTCTGCTACCTCTAAAGCCTTCCTTACATTCCCCAAGCAGAACTGGATGCTGCTTGCTAGGTACTGTGTCAATTGGACAGCACTGGTCGTTTTGTGTTGCCTTTTCTGACCAGAAAATGAATTCTCTGAGACTATAAGAACTTAGTCTCAAATATCTTCGTATTTTTATAACCTCATTCTATGTATGCTTCATGCTAAAAGGTCAGTCCCTGAAAGTTAAGTTTGAACTTTTCTCACAGCTAACCCTGTTGATAATACAGATACACAGATGTCTCAGCGTGAGACCCAGGGGGTAGGCCTCTGCCCACAGTAGCTTCCAATATTAGGGCTCTCTGTGACTAGTATTTGGGATTTGCATGAAATGAATCTGCCTTATTTTCAGTGTATGTTTGCAATAACCTGGAACTTATTCTCCTTTATCACCCAATCAATACAACAGAGATCGACTCCGTCAGCCCTCTAAAATTGGTAGTACTCCACACATCTGCAAAACTTTGCATCAGCTTCTATTCCTACAGCCCTGCCCTACATGGAGAAGGCTGTAGGAGCATCAGATGCACTCTGTGGCTATAGAACAAAAACAATTCAAATAAAAAAAAACTAGTTACTTTGAGAATGACAGAATAAGCACAAAAGTCTCTTTTTAAATAACCGAAATAAAAATATAAATATTTCAAGTTAAAAGTGAAATGGGCCCTGGAATTCCAACTCAATTAATTCATACACAAAAATATGCAGAATACATTTCCCTCTCAGTTTTCAGACACAGCTGAGTAGCAGAAGGAGTTGATAGTGGTTCCCATTTAGTGCTACTAAGAACCTAAAAATGTTCTTTAATTAGTTTTTCTGCCTAATTCTGGATGGCAGGACCATATGGTTACCCACTCATGTTAAAAATGAAGAAAATAGAGCACAGAGGGTTAAATGACTTGCTGGAGTTATGCAAATCATCCCCTTCTGGTAATAAAGATCGCAGTAATCACTGACGGGGGCTTACTTTGTAGCAGACACACGTGAGGCATTGTATGAATTAGTTCCCTCAGTCCTCGAATCACGGCATGAGGTAGGCACTGACCCAATTCCTCAGTTGTAATGTGTTCAGGTCTTAACATCTCTAAAACTGATGAGTTTTACAGTATGTGTGATGTCACAGTTTAGCTGACAGCAGATTCTATTCCTTATTTGTACATATAACAATAGTGACTCAAGGGTAGTATTAGCCTGAAGAAGTAACTCATTCAAGGTCACATACCTTGAGGAGGTTTAATTTTTGTTTTTGGTGCTGAGGACTGGACTCAGGGCTAACAGCTTGCTAAGTAAGCTTTCTACCTCTGAGCTAAATCCCCAGCCCCTAGGTCACATACCTTGGGAGTGACAGAACCTGGGTTTGAACCCAGCCAGTTTGGCTCAACTACCTGCAAATTTACCTTCAGAGACAGTGCCATGTACAACACCCGAGTTGCCTGTGTGCCAGTCTGTACCCTACCATGGTCCTAGAAGTCAGAAGTCTCTGCTGTGAGGAGGGATGACTGATGATTGAATAACAAAGTGCTTTTCCCTTGACAGGTGGCCTTTGAGGTGCTTGGCCTGTCAGATACAGAGCATCTGTAGTACAAAAGCCCATGGGAAGGGCCTGTCCTTCCCTATGGGCAGAGTGGGGCTGCAATGTGCTCTAGGGGGTTCCAGGAGATCACACCCCTTGCTCTCACGCCCCGGTTCTACAGCCCCCTTCTGCAAAGGTACCCAAGTAGGAATTCACCTCTGATTAAAGCATCACCTGTGTGAGCCCATTCTATGTCCTAACACAGAGCCTCATGACTTTTCTCTAAACTGTGGAAACTTCCAAGACCACAGGAAAGCTTCTATTTGGGGTTGTACTTGAGAAAACAGACTTGGCAAAGCTTAGAAACTTGACTATGTATTTTTCATTAATAGAAGTCAGAATGCAGTTAGTTGTGTGCAGGAACTGGAATGTGTTCCAGTGCTAGGAGAGAGAAGTTGTTGATTTGGGCAGCAGTGTGACTAATTAGATTTTCTTGCAGTTTATATCGATTCATTTATGTCTGATGTAACTCAGCAGTCTTCCCCCTGCCTGGGAAGCCTGCCCAGACTGGTAAATGATAAGAAGCTAGCAGAGCAGCTCAGCTGGCTCTCTGGGTGTTATGTAGCTGTTAGCCAAATCAAGGCAGCAAGGCTAGAATGACCAGCTTACCCAGGCAGGTCTCAACTTAGTTCAGACACAGGCCAGCCATGTGCTGGGGTAGCCTGTTAATTATCCCTGATGGCTAGATTTAGAAGACTTGAACAACATCACTCAAGATACTTCAGGTAGTTGGGAAGGTCCTAAGTTAATTTCTATCAAGAAGCTTCACCCTAAGGACAAGGAGTTATCTTGTTGGGCTTCAGCAGCCTGAGACACAAGTCTCCTTAAGTGTGTGTGTTGTAGCGATAGGTCCTGATGATTGGGAGCTCACATTCTGAGATACAGAGAACTCAAGCTTTCCTGATTTGATAAACAAAATGAAGCAGGGATTTTTCCTGTTATTCATGATGGGAAACCTCCCTCTCCTTCTTTGTGTGTGAGTTAACCAAACAAAATACCATGCAGACAGGACACCCAGAGCAACTTTAGTATGGATCTGCACTCCAGAGACTACACTGCCAGTTAACAGCACTGGTTTTTAGGTGTGGTTTTTAAACTAGCTAGCTGCACCCACAGCCAAGTGACTGAACTCTGGACTCACCCATGAGGTGGACCCATGTGACACCTCATGTCAAGAGTGACACATTAGTTTTTCATCTCTAGAGCTCATATGCAAGCATTTTCCAAAGAAACTAATGGTTTTTCACTGAATTATCCATACTGGTTGGGCCAAGATCTTTCTTCCTCAATACACACAATACCTGTCCATGGACAAAAGTGTGAAGTTCTATGGCCATGAATAGGATCTATTTTTGTACCAAATGTGATCAGAAGGCTGAGTGTGATGGAATATGCCCATAATTCCAGCACTAGGGAAGCTAAGGCAATAAGATCACTACAAGTTTGAGGCTAGCCTGGACTACATAGTGAGTTTAAGACTAATTTAAACTACATCAAGAGACCTTGTCTCACAACAAAAACAAAGAAAAACAGGCTCAGCATAGATTGGTGATTGGCCCTAAGCCAATCACAAGTAGGGGAGGTGAGATCCTTACCTAGTTATAGGCCAACCTCAGATCTCCACCTTTAATATAACTCTACTACTTAGGGATGATGGGCTAGGGAGGGACGAGTTCCTGAACTGGTAAATCCACAGAACAAGGGACTGGAAACACTGCCTGAACATGCTGTAGATATTACATAGTAGCTATCAGGCACAAGAACATAAGGTGTCATAGTGCTAAGGCAGGAAGGAAAATAGAGGCAGTTTCCAGAGATTGGCAGGGGAGCGGAATGCCCCACAGCCAGCTCTAGCTCACACCAGAAGAGCAAACAGCAACAGATGACCACTGGGCCAGACTCAGACAATCACAAGGACAGCATCCCCCAGCACTCCCTCCACAGTCCTAGGATGCAAACAGAGAGGACTTCGTCAATTCGGTGACTACCACCTACCCTCGGGCAGTTGTGACTCCAAGTAAATAAAGATTTCTATGGACAAGGGCTTCAGTTACACACTACAGTACCTGCCTAGAGCTAACTTGGACAACACTAAAAATGAAACATAGAAAGGACATGAATCACTTCACAAATTTTTAAAAAATGATCATTTGTCCTTACAGTAGCCAGAGTCAAGAGCAGATTCAGGTGTGGTGGCACACACCTGGAATCCCAGCACTTGAGAGGCTTCAGGCAAGAGAATCATTGTAAGTTCAAAGCCAGCCTAAGCTGTATAACAGGGCCTAGGCCAGTCTGAACTACATAGCATGACCTTGTTGAAAGAAAGAAAGAAAGCTCACGTAGAAGAACTAACTTCAGATCATCACTGCTTTCCAGCCACAACCACTTTCTATTCTTGGATCCTTAAGATTTACATTCCTGGCAAGAGTAGCGGACTAGCCTGGTTTTGCAAGAATTCTGTGTGTGCACACAGAAATGCATACAAGTGTGCCCCTGTATGCATGTGTTAGGGAAAGACCTAATGCAATAAATGGAAGTCTCACCAAGAGTTGCATGCACTATGGGAGAGATGGTTGTTAAGAACATAGAGATGACTGAGAAGATAGCTTGGCGGCATTAGCACCTGTCTGGCAGGTGCAAGATCCCGAGTTCAATCCCCACTACAAGAAAGAGGGAGAGAGAAGGGAAAGAGAGAAGGAGAGAGTGAAAAGTAGAGAGAGCTCTGGAGTAGACACAGTTGGGGCTGGGGAAATCGCTCAGTAGAGTAAATACTTGCCTGGCAAGCAGTAGGGCCTGAGTTCAATCTCCAGCTCTGCATCAAACAAACAAACAAACACAGCAGGCACAATGAGTGGGCGCTCGCTCTAGAGCCCAAGATACATTGTTCTACAATAGGATTTGAGGAGTCGTAGAGCCTTTCCAGGAGCTGTTTCTGGAAGGTTGCGGGCAGCTGAGGCTACTGAGAGTTGGAGGAGAACCCACTCAAGCAGGTAAGTGCTCAGGACTGGCACAAATTCAGAAACTGGTCATTCAGGCTTGAACCTGCAGCATCAAGTCTGGAGAGTCAGCCAGAAGCAGTTTTTGTCGAGGTGAGGGCTTGGATTCCTCTATAGCCTAGTTTAGTCAGCCTGGTATTTTTGGAGGCAGAGAGAGAAGGCTGAGACATGGGCTATTTAGGAGTTGGATAATAGAAAATAATAGCAAGCCTTGCCAATAGCAAGACCAAGAAAGCTGAAACAATTAGTCCCGTCTTTGGGGAATAAGGGGGCCTTCAGCCAAATAGGGCAGGAAGTATTCTTGAAAACCTCTTGCTGTGCATCACTTGCACAGAAGTGCAACACACACACACACACACACACACACACACACACACACACACACACACACACA